>JARHVA010003465.1:1707500-1817500 GCA_037957365.1 Torreya grandis | reverse complement strand
ATTGTAAATAATAAAATTCAAAAATATAGACAAGTTATAATTTATGTAATCACAAGAGTAACATGTATTTAATGATAACCATATTAAAACATGGATAAAATTTTATTTCATTCCTCAACATAAGTATTGTATAAAAGAATATCACAAATCAAACCTTTCCACCATAGATGCATGACAGGAATCATGGAAACATAAGAAAAAAATAAGATCATATGCTTGATATGGATAATGGAGAATAAATGAACAATACACATGATATAGATCATTATACTAATCATGTAGTGACACATTAAACATAGAAAGTAGGGAAGGCACACTAAACACATAGTAAGCATCCCACTATCAAAGTAAACAAGATAATATTTTCACACATGAAAAGTAATAATAAAATAAATTTTAGAAACAAATAAACATAATAACCATATAACACAAAGTAAAACATCATATCTACATGACATATAGTATATAATGAAATAAAATAACATACATCAATCACATGAGAAGAGAAGAGGCATGCTAAACTTGAAGCATATGAAGCAAACAAATCAATCATAAGGAAAAAAAAAAAGACACACACTAAAAATTTTGCACATGAATCAGACACATCATCTATAATATAATACAACAACAAATAATAAGTAAATAACCCACATAATCAATCCTAGATTCACACTATGTCATAAAAAACATAACATGATTATGCACATAAATGAAATAAATTCACACACACAACAAGAAACACTAGAATATATAATATCACATGAGATATCATTATGATAATGAAAATTACAAAATGTATAACATAAATAAATGTTAGGCTATGCCCCCAAAATTCCCCTATAATGATAATGAAAGGTGTTCCCAACTAAATGTTAATCCATAATCATATGTATATACTTCTAGATCATGCATATATCTCAGTAATACAAACAATCACATGTTTGTAAATAATATAACCTATACTAGTGATTATATAATCATGGACATGTATAGATCATAAGATACACAAAAATAACATAAACAATCTTGTAAATAACATAAAGTAGTCTAATAGATTATGAAAAAAAATGTGTAATTATCAAAATAAGTGGATTAATAGTTAAGCTATAAAATAATGCTAATACATATATGATAATCACCATAAGGTACAAAAATTGAATCAATAAAAGTAAAAAGATCATGTTAGGATGTGGTTTGGCCCATGATAATAAATATAACACATCATCATAATTACAATTATTTATTAAAATATTCACTATGTAACTAATGTCTCTAATACATTGATTTTATTTATGATTATGTGTTTATCTTAGATTTATACTATTTTATTATTTCACCCAAATTTCAATAAATTTATGCATTTTGATTTGATGCACCTTTTTTTAGGAAACTATTTTAATTTTAATTTTAGTTTTGTTCAATATAGTGAGTGTAATTGAGATCTTATCTTTATATGTTTCCAAAGAAAACAAGCAAGATTTATTTATTACTCTTCATAAAGCTAAAACCCTTAAGAAAATAAATAAGATAAGATAAGATAAAAATACACTTAAAAATATCAATGATAACAAATATATCATCATATTAAAATTGAATAAATAAAAAAAGTAGTTATTAACATGGACTCTTACCTTGATAAAATGAGAGACAATTTTAATATAAATTATAGTTATTTCGTTATAAAAATATACCCCCTAAAAAGGGTAATAGATATGTTATAAATTTTATAAAAATATCCTCCCTAAAAAAATGGAAATAAATCTATTCCCAAAGAACCCATCTTTCCTCGAATCTACATCCTACACAAAATTTACCAACTCAAAAATCCCATTCAACTTATTTTAGAGACTATGGGTTCTCCAACTTATGGGTTTACAAGTCACATTGAAAATAAATTAAATCCATTAGTGGGAAACACTCCATTCGTTAATGACTATTATTTTTCTCATTATTGTGGTTAATGCCAAACTCAATGATAATGATAGATTATTAAACTTTGATGCCATCTCTGTCCTCATAAGAATACTGATATATGAGGCCTTATAAGATATTAGATAAATAATTTATGATGAGACTAAAAACTTAATAAAATTTTACCTCAAATCTACCCATTTAAGTCTTCAAGGTGATATTTAGAAAAACAATATGGAATAACAATGGATTAATGAAAATGTTTTAGAAATTTATCATTTATCCTCCACTTTAAAACATGATTAGTGATATTCATAGATCAAGGATCCAAATGAGGTCACTTCATTGTTAGTTGATGCACATGAAGAACAATTGAAATAATATTATATTTTAATCCTAGTCCCTAGGATTGAGTAAGGTCAAACTAGAGGTGAATCAAGTATAAAAGCAAAGAAACACATTATACCTTCCTTTGAGACTCCTTTGATTTTTGGTTCAAAGAGTCTTGAGATAAAATTATAGACTAGAGGTATTTTTTAATGTTAAATCCACACATGGGAATAATTTTGCCTTGTCTACACTTGATTTGGCTTAATAATTGCATGAATAATAGTGAATCTCTAGTATAATTTTTGCATAGTAAGTTTAGTTTAAGAGTTTTTTTCTATAATTCCCAAAGGCCCTTGAATGTGTATACTTTTGGTTTTCATGTGATACATTTATCTAAGATCAATATAAATAGTGGAGAGGGAGTCCTCAAACATATGAATGCACAGAAAAGAGTGTGTAAGAGACTCCATTTAAGGAAATTTTAATGTGTGGAAGAGATTTGGAAGAAAATTGCAATCATTGGTTTGATTAGAGTGTGTCATAGATTATTGTTAAGAGTCCATGCAATAAGAGAGTGAATAATTTACCATGTCATAATCCACCTTGATTTCACTCCACTCCCTATTCCATTGACTATCCAAATGATGTCACTAATATGAGGCAATATTTTAATTTTTTTTAGGAAAATAGAAGTTTCTAAAAAGCGATGTAATTTTTAAAGGACTATAAATTTATCAACCCCTCATTAGTAAAGGGGTAATCAAAGTATATTATTAAAATTGAATTTAGAGCAAGGTTCTAATGTAAGCTCCAATTCAAGATCAATAAATTACATCTAAAAATCCTAAGCCATTCAGAAACTTCTATGGATTGTTAAAAACTTCAATACTATCCCTATTCCCTTTATTAATGAGGGGTTGTTCAATACTTATTGAAGTGGAGGATTGTTCACCACTTGTTGAAGTGGGGGATTAGTCACCACTTATTAAAGTGGGTGATTAGTAACCACTTATTGAAGTGGAGGGTAATTATTAATTTTATTTTGTGGTTTAGTAATGTTTACAACCTATTATTTCAAAGTGTTAGGAATGTTGGAATAAATACTAAAAGGTGAGTTGGAATAATGGTTTGTTTGATTTTGGATGAAATTTGATGTGGATTAGAATGTGTTAGTTTATAATTATAAATCATGTGCCAAGAATAATCCATGAGGGAATTAGGATCATGATTAGCCAATAGATTAATTTTAGATATAAATACATTAAATAAATATGAAATTAATGTGTTATATGTAAATGGATTGGTATTGGGTTTTGGATAGACTAATAACTCTAGTTGTGGTTTAGTTGGTGTATTTATCTCTATAAGTGGTTATTTTCTAATATCAAGAGAACTTATAGATTTAGCTAAATTATCTAAGGCCTGACTAGCCTATTATATTTTAGAGGAAATGAATTAAATTTATGAAGGTGAGTGAACATGTTGACCTTTTCCTTTTCTAGATGTTGATAGGGCTCGACTAGAGGCTAGTATAAGAGCCTGAATTCATATAAGAGTAGGTTGATTATCTAGTAATTAAAGGGATATCTATTTAGAAACTATAACCAAATGATGTTACTTTTATACTATAAATATATCTAAAATTTTATAACCAAGCTCTAATATTATTATAAGGTTTTCATCTTTGTTATAAAAAAAGTGTCATGAAAATTAGTCTTGCCCATAGTCTAAACTAGATGGCACATTTCATATGAATTTATAATTTTATCCATGTTTAGAAATAGATGGTACATTTGGGAGATATTATTGATGTCATCTAGGTTCAACATTACATGGCATGTCGGTGAACTATTATGGATCTTGTCCTTAGTTGGTATTTAGTGGTATATTTTTGAGGTATTTTTGATTTACATCTTCTTTGACATAATGGCCATATCCATATGGATTATAAATTACCTCCTAATGAAGGGGAATCACATAAGGAAATAAAATTATTACAATATTTTGTCTAAGGAAATAAAATTATTACAATATTTTGTCTAAATTTGGTAAATAGGGATCAAAATCATATTTATGTTGTTGTAGAAATTCTAGATGACTAAACATGTTCCTTGGAATCCTATTCAATTGATCTGAAGTGCATACAGGACATAGAAAGTTCAAAATGGGAGTTTCCCACCATTGTGATAATTTGTAATTTTGAATGTTTTTATTTAGAAAAGGTTTTATAGGGGGTCTTCAAGGAGTCATTAAGTTTTCAAATAGATAGAAATTTTTAATTTAGGACACCTTAGGTTATATGCTTTTGTATGAGTTCACACTTGTATAGCATAATCCATCTTGAGGATTGTGTCAAGAACAACAATATTGGAAGTAGTTGCTTGGAAGTAGTTATGGAAGTTAGGCTCGATATAAACAATGTATTTTTAGTCTTGGTAGTTAGTTTCTATGTGGTATTTTAGAATAAGAAAGGATCAAGATGCAAGAGAATGTGAATGGAAATCTTGAAATGTTGAAAAATTGAATATAACTCTATTTTCTCTGTGTAACAAATGGAAAATGACTACATTGTAAAGTATGGTATGTTTTGTTGTTTGATTCAGGTGTGTTAATTCTAATTCATATTGTTGTATTCGTTTGATACAATTCACATATTAATTTGTGTGTCATTTGGCTTATCATTCTAGATATTTCTATTTTTGGCATGTTTGTATAGGAAAATCAACTATGAATATTGCTAACCATGATACAAAGAGGTATAAAGGTAGATAATATAATTTGAATAGGTTATAAAGGTTTCATAACATACTTATCATCCTTTGAAATGTTTAGGATCTATTTTATAACCTAATAATCTTAAGAGATACTCTATAGGCCCTGTAACATGTGTATATATAACACAAAAAACTTGGGAAAGTGGTAAAAGTTGAATAATAAAACTTTATTGAAATAAAGTTTATTGGAAAATTTTAATATAGGTTTCATTCACCTAAAATAATTAATAATATCTCAACACTATTGGATAACAAACTATCCCTAAAAGGAGCACTTTCAGACCTTCAGATCACTATGTTAAAGGATATTGTAGAGATATTATAGGTGTATCTCTTGATTTTTCAATGTATGTGAGTGATTTAAAAATAATATAAACTATTTTTTTGAGTGTAAAACATATATTGAAAGATTTAGTGATAAGAACTAGTTCTCAAAACCTACACATATGACTATGTGTTTAAACATGAACCAAGATTATATTAAATTGGTGAACATAGGAGGTTTTTGTGTGTTTATAAGATTATAAGATGGTTGTTTTAAATTTATTAATAGATAATAATACTAACATTTCCTATAGATCCTATTGGAGAACCTATAGTTCTCTTAAGACTCTTATAGACCACACAAAATGAATTGTGTATATTGTATGCCCAAAAAATGAGGAGAAAAGATTAAATAAGGTGAGGGAAGAGAAAACTATTTCTTGAGTAAGTTCCCCACACATTCCATATATCCCATACAATAATTATGGTGACGTTAAACCTTGCTAATAATGAATAATAATAAAATGGAGGTTCTCAAACTACCACATTTACTATAAACCTAAAACTAGGGTTTCCATCTAGAATTATGTTTTGTCAAAGATTGAACTAGTAAAATTGTATAAAAATTGGTGAAAATATTAGTCATAGTATAAGGAAACAA
The DNA here is from genome assembly GCA_037957365.1 of Torreya grandis. Classification (NCBI taxonomy): domain Eukaryota; kingdom Viridiplantae; phylum Streptophyta; class Pinopsida; order Cupressales; family Taxaceae; genus Torreya; species Torreya grandis. The sequence continues at coordinate 1,811,560 of JARHVA010003465.1, read as the reverse complement.
TTTTTTTAGATTTCAACTAGTTTTCATATGTAATAATACAACTAAGTATGATTGTGTGTGTTTGTAGGCAGTGTAGGCCTAATTAGGCCTACTAGTAACCTAAAAGGAGCTAGAAAAGGGGTGTGGAAAAAGAGTTAAGGCCTATAAATTTTAAGACAAAAAAATCTCAATAGATGATATCTAGGTTTGTGCTTATTTTGGTTTTTTCAATTTGTACATTTTTGTACCTACTGAATTAGCCTATAAAAAGGGCTATAAGGAATAGACTAAGTGAAGTAAAAAGTGGCTAAGGTGGAAAAAAAAGTGTAGAAGTGTGATGATAATGATATAAGAGGACTCTAAGGAACATGAGGAGCCTATAAATGATAACCAAATTCATCATATATTTAAAAATTAAATCACCTTTGAGTTGAGTATTTAAACCTCTGTATAATGAAGAAACATTGATAAATAAGGAAAATGGTTTTTTAGTTGACCACCTCTACATCATTTGATATTAGAGATAGGTTGGTCTTGGTGGTGGGTGATTTGTGATAGGTAAAAATAATTCAAGTCTTGAAAATATAAATAGAAATATTGGACACCATGGTTTTAGAGGCGAATTGTAGGAAAGGGAACCAAGAATAGTGTTTCATGGAGCAAAGAGTGGATAGAGGCAGCATAGATCAAGAAGATTTGGTCAAGAATGTGGTAGATCAAGTGACACAATTGATTACACCATTATTGATGAGGATGGAATCCATTGAGAATGCTCTCAAGGAAAGAACACAATATTTGGAGATACTATATGTGGAAGGTAATGGAGGACAACAAGGTTAAGAATCACCATTACAACCAAGATAAATTAGAGAAGAGAGTAGATCAGTAGTCTAAGAGGCCACAAAGCCACAAAATAAGATTGTAATAGGTCAATAAATAATGAGACCATAACACTAGGTATATGAGGTAAGGTCATTTTTAATTGATAAATCAAGAACAAATGATAGTTTCATAAGACATAGACAAAGACCAACATTATAAGAATAGTGTTGGACTTCCAATAAGGAAGGACATAGGGAAATGGAATATCCCTCACATGTTGGCAGGGATGGTCGATAGAATTTAAGAGGGTTACATACAAAAAATAAATAAGTGAGAATGAAATCCTTACTCATGAGAAGTGTTTTGTTGTAGTCTAAAGGACAAGTGCAAGAACTAGTATAGAGGACAACCTTGCTCAGGCTAAGTTCTTTATCAAAGGGAAAGTGTTGCAAAGTGGTGATTTATGGAGGAAGAATAGACAACATAATGTCTTTGGAGATGGTATAAAAGTTTGGATTAAAGAGGATGCCTCATCTATGTCCTTCAAAGATAACATGGGTTTAAGAAGGATATAAAATCATGATAAGTGAGCAAAGTTTGGCTGATTTTCATATAGGTAGTTATAAGGATAGATTTTTGTGTGACATAATGCCCATGGATGTTGCCATTTGTTTCTAGGGAGGCCATGGAAATTTGATAAGAATGTTGTTCATGATGGGCAAGAAAACATTTATACTATAAATATATATGGATTGACATGTTCTTTTACCTTTAAAAGGTAATGTAGGTAGAGCAGAACAAAGAGTGATGTTGATGGTAACCAAATTTTTTTGGTAAGGTATATGAGAGTATGAGATTTAATAAGGCCCCCAAGAAGGAATAAAAGACAAGTTGTCTCAAAAAGGAGAATGTGAAGATGTATGAGTCCACAAAGTTGTACATGGAAGAATAAATTCAATAAGAGAATAGATTGTTAGACAAGGTCACCAAGTGGAATAGTGGAAGTGATCTTTATTAAAAGCCATTGGTGGATAGCATGAAGTGCAACAGTGAAGAGTATACCAAAATAAGAGGAGAATAAATTATATCTAAAATGGATAAGAAGTGGTTTGGGAATGGCACCAAGTAAGATAGTAAGTTATACAATGAAGTCTCTAAGAAAGTAGCACAAGAAAGAACCAAGAAGGATTCAAATTTTGATGCTCACAATGTGTTTTTTGATGTGTATACAGGTGAAGTAAAGGAATCCACTAAGAAAGTAATATAAATAAGGAATCTAGAGAATTTTAAGGTAAAATAAGATAGGTTTGATCCAATACATCCCAATATTCATCAAGAAGTGCAAAATAAGGAGGGAGATCCCTACCTAAAGATGTAAGATAGTAAAAAAGAAAAAGGTAAGAGAGAAGAAGAAACCATGTTTTTAGATAGTTGTAACTTGTAGCTGAAGACAAATATTGAAGACAATAAGGATTCAAGAATGCAATCTCAAAATTTTCTAAAACATCATGTGAATAATAAAGTGTAAACATGTGACAAAGAGAATATCAATGAAGCTAAAAACCAAAGTGATAGTTCATCTATGACTTGGTAGTCAAAAAGAGCAGTTAGGAGCATGAGAAGTGTAGAAAATTCATGAAATTTCAATGTTCAAACAAATATTGAATGGGAAAAGGTATATAACACTTAAAGAAGTGTCAATTTAATTGATGAATTTGTATTCTTGTGTGTAAGTGAGAGTGATCTTGCAATTGAGAAGAGGCAAAAATATAAGAGACCACATTAAGAATATGTAAAACATGATTAAGATCAATATAAATCCATTAAGATGAAAATATTCCAAGAAAATATTGTCAAAGGACTAGACATGCATTTTAAATTAGAAGAGGATTATGGTATATCAATGATTCTTTTTGAAGTTCATTATTTTTATGTTAATTCTTTTCCAAATGGTAGATATATAGAATACAGAGGTGATGTAAGGATAAATCATGATGGAGACAAATATTCATCCATGTAAAAATATGGTAAGTATTTTTAGGTTGTTCAAGTTTATAGAGTTGACAAGGTCATCATGTCCAAAGATGACATATAGGAGATCGATGATGGAGAAATAAGGAGGATGTTTCAAGTTGATTTCATAAAACAACATCAATATACTAAGAAAAATACATGTGAAGCATTGATAATAATATTTAAAGGATTTTTAAGAGTTAATAATACATTGCATGGTGAGATGAGGTATATAACTAGAGACATACAACCCTTATACATTGATTTGCATAAAAAGGTATATTGTTTGTTGTTTAAAGAAGAAATTTTTAGACAATAAGATATGAATCAAGATAAAAGTAGTCTTAAAAATATTTATATAGAGAAGGATATAATAACTAAAATATATTTTAATCATTTACAAGAATAAATGGTGGAACACTCAGCTATAATGGAAGAAAAGTACTTGGAATATCTCAAAGAGTGGAGCATAGATCTATATTTATAAATCAAACATGATAATGGTCTTATAGACTTCTGTAATAATTAGGTATAATAGGTGAGATAAGGAAGTAGTGATTTCAAATTTCATGTTATAAGAATGACTATGCAAGGTAAATCACCATTTGAAGAATTGGGAGAAATATGAAAGGTTACAATAGTTGTACAAAGGAGAGAATGAGTGATTTGGATGCAAGGTGAAGAAGTACATCATTATAAACAAGGTGTTGATGTATTCTATTCTTTATTTTCCTTATTAGTCTTGAATAAGGTTGAAAGACAACTAATAGTATAGAAAGTATTAGGAAAATCAATATAATAAAGTACAAAAAGCATTATAAGGATTGGAAGAAAAGAAAGAAGCAACAAACAGATCATATCAAGTTAGTAATTCACTTTCCTAGTTCTAATCATGTATGTGGGAAATAATTACATATTGGAGTAAGAATGTAAATAATTTTAGTGCTTTAGGTGAAGTAATAAGCATACAAGAAGGGAAGAGGATAAAATAGAGTCAGGTTAGGACAATCAATTACCTCAAACCAATTCAACTAAGGTAGCATAAATCATGCAAAAGAATAGGAAGGTAGATACATAGAATCAAAAAGATGTCATATTTTAAAATTCATGGTTCATTAAAGACACTAAAAGGAATAATAATGATTCCATCAAAGACACAGATAAATTTGGGAAAGATCATGATAACAAATTTACTTTTAGTTTGTTTTCTTTTTCCACTTGGAAGTATGGTGCAAGGGCATCACAGAAGGAAATAAAATTATTGTAAGATTTTGTCTAAAACTATTAAAATGTTGTCAAAAACATATTTAGCTTTTTTTAATAATTCTAGATCACTAAACATGTTACTTGGAATGATATCCAAGTGATTTGAAGTGCATAAGGAACTTAGAAAATTCGAAATGGGATTTTCCCTCCATTTTGAATGTTTTGGTTTAGAAAAGGTGTTATACGATGTTTAAAAGGATTAATTAATTTTTAAAATGGATATAAAGTGATAATTTATGACACCTTAGTTTATATACTTTTGTATGAGGTCACATTTGTACAACATAATCCATCTTGAGGATTGTGTCAAGAACAACACTCTTCCAAGTAGTTGCTTCGAACTAGTTAGGGAAATTAGGGTAGATATTAACAACGTATTTATAGTTTTTGTAGTAATTTTAAATGCGGTATTAAAAAATAATAAGGGATCAATACCCAAGAGAATGTGAATGGAAATCTTGAAATGTTGAAAATTTGAATATAACTTTGTTTTCTCTATGTATAACAAATGGAGAATGACTAAATTGTAAATTATGGTATGTTTTTTTTTTTATTAGGGTGTGTTAATTATAATTAATATTTTTTTTATGTATTTGATACAATTCACATATTAATTTATGTGTCATTTGTCTTATCAGTCTAGACATTCCTATTTGTGACATGTTTGCATAGGCAAATCAACTCTAAATATTGGTAACCATGCCACACAGAGGTATAAAGGTAGATAATATAATTTTAATAGGTGATAAATGTTTCATAAATTAATTATAATCCTTTGAAATGTTTATTATCTATTTTATAACCTAAAAATATTAAGAGAGAGTCTAGAGGCCCTGCAACCTGTGTGTATATATAACATAGAAAACTTGGGAAAGCGGTAAAAGTTTAATAATAGAACTTTAGTGAAACATTAATGATTTAACATGTTGAGCATAGGGTGAACTCACCTTTAAAAATCATTAATAGTGTCTCAACACTATTGTATAACAAACTACCCCTAAAAGGAGCACTTTAGACCTTCAAAAGGTGGCTGTGTGTTGTGTCTTCAAAGACTATATAAAAGGATATTGCATAGACATTATAGGTGTGTATCTTGATTTTTAAAGGTATGTGAGTTATTTAATAATTGTATCAAATATATTTATGGGGAAACATTGATTTAAATACTTAGTGAAAATAACTAGTTCTCAGAACCTATACATGTGATTGTGTTTAAATGTGAACGAAGATTAGATTGAAGAGGTGAACAAAGGAGGTTTTTGTGAGTTTATAATATTTTTAAAGGGTATTTTTAAATTTTATTAACATATATTAATATTGGCAGTGCTTGGAGATCCTATTGGAGAACCTACAGTTCTCTTAAGACTCTTATAGACTGCACAAAATGAATTATGTATATTATATGTCCAAAAAATGAGGAAAAATGATTGAATAAGGTGAGGCAAGAGAAAACTATTGCTTGAATAAGTTCCCCACACATTATAAATTTCCCAAATAATATTTATAGTGACTTGAAACCTTACTAGGAATGAACAAGAAAAAATTGGAGGTTCTCAAACTACCATAGTCAATATAAACCTAAAACTAGGGTTTCTATCTAGAATTATGTTTTCTCAGAGATTAAACCAATACATTTGTATTAAAATTGGTGAAAATATTGGTCATAGTATAGTGAAACATATTTTTAAGGTGTCAAATATTTTTTTTATGTATTGATACATGTAAGGATGATTGTTTGTGTTTGTAGGCAGAGTAGGCCTAATTAGTCCTAACTGTGGCCTAAAAGGAGCTAGAAAAGGGGTGTAGAAAAAGAGTTAAGGCCTATAAATTTTTAGAGACAAAAATATAAATATAGGATATCTATGTATATGATTATTTTGGTGTTTTCAATCCATACATTTTTTTACCTACTGAATTAGCCTATTAAAAAGGGTTATAAGGAATAGACTAAGTGAAGTTAAAAGTGGCTAAGGTGGACAAACAAGTGTAGAAGTGTGATGATAATTATATAAGAGGTCTCTAAATAACATAATGATACTATTAATGATAACCAAATGCAATACATAGGTAAAAATTAAATCACCCTTGATTTGAGCATTTGAACCTTAGTTTAACAAAGGAACATTGGTAAAAAAAAGGTAAAAGGTGTTTTAGTTGACCACCTCTGCATCACCTCCTCATTGAAATATGGGTTATAAATAGTTACACTACATGTATAATTAGTTTTTCTTGGGTTTAAAATCTTCATATTAATATAATTCTGGTTGTTTGAATTTTTTTTAGAATGGGAATGTTGTTTTGATCAAGGTAAAACATTGAAATAAGTTTTGTCAATGTGAATGTCAAAAGTAACATGTTTTTATCATGTTAAGGTTAATGTCACAATGGAATGGTTTGATCAAAGGTATTCAAATGTAAATATTCAAATGAATAAGGGCGTGTGAATCAAATTTAGTTTCAAAGGTTCACATGAGTATAAGTATGCCAAATGTTTGTCTTACAAAGGTTGCAAGTGCTCAATATTTTTTTATTTTGAAAGTGTTTGAATTTGGAATTGATTTCAAATGTTTGATTTTTGAATTTAGAATATAATTAGACCTTATGATTAAAAAATATAATCATTTTAACTTTATAATTATAAATATAATTATAATTTGGATTATGTTCAAAATAAATTAGATGGCTTTATTATAATGGTTTAACAAGAAATTGGATCATATAATGGAATTAGAATTGGCTCAAAAATTGGAATTTTATTAGTTTTAAAATATATAGCCTAATGGTGTGGTTTAGAAAATAAGTGTGTTTATTTAGATATAATTTTGACAATACATCTAGAAAGAGTAATTTTTGGCCCAGAATATGGATATAGTAACACCTCTTTATGTAGGTGGATATAAACTCATGTATTGAACTCAATTTGACTCTATAAATTTGGATGTCGTAGTTGAGAATGGGTTTGTCAAATAAAATAGGTTTGGAGACAATAGTCATTGAATCAATAATCAAGCATAAAAAGTATTATTTGTAATAACTGACATAGGATTATGTCACAATCATTGATCCTTAGATATACTCACCTTTGAGAGGATTAAAAATTTAATTATTCATTAAATAATTAAATGCAATTATTGTGGTGTTTTAATGTTTCCCTCCTCTTAAATGTCCCTATATGTGAGGCAATATTTAAGGTATGTTACCTTTGCACCCTTATATTAGTGAAATTTTCATGGCTAAAGGGGTTCCTATGAAGCAATCTAAAATCATATTTTTATGGGAGGTTCTAGACATTGCATGACCATGTTAGCCATTACATCTCAATGATCATGATACCAAATTTTTAGATTACTTATAATATTAATTGGCTTACTATATAGTGACTAAACAACACAAAATTCATTGAATAAGATATCTATGTACAATTTTATTCATAGGGATACATATCCTATACAAGAGAACTTGGATTCTTTGATGTTGATTTCTAACAGTTTAGTGTCAGGGAGTTAATACTTTACTTTCATAAAAACCTTAATGGTAAATTTATCTATGTTTTAATGAAACCTACCATCAATTTGTATCCCCCTAATATATATATGGATGATACAAGTTTTGGGATATTAACCCCTAGTCACCAAAACATAAGGACTTGTGATAAGGTAATGAATTCCACCTTGAACAACCAAAATAAATTAAGGGAACAAATAACACCATTTCTGAGTCAACTAAGTTCTAAAAAAGAGGGGAGAGCATATGTGATGAATTTTTTAGGACAAAAACAATCAATTTACCTCACATTTATAGCTCACCTAAGTTTATAAAAACAAATGAGCGAGCATACATGTGAAAGAAAAAACATCAAAAAGAAAACAAGAAGGGAAATGACTTAGAAAATAATCTAGTTTTAAGCCCTAATTGAAAGATTGGTTTGTTTTAAATAACAAATTCATTTTATGACCCTGCCTTTGTGTAAAGGCTAATTTAACACATGTATAGTTGATTTCTACACATCCCTTATTAGATGGACTATACTATTAGATCTTGATGTTATGAAATTTGAATACAATGTTGTATTTATCATGTTAAAATTATGCACTTCATGATGTATGTATTATTTATGTACTTGATATTTGATTATAGTTCATTACTTCTTTATTGATTTTTGTATAATATACTACTGATGGATACACTCGATGGTTTCATGTGTTTATTATGATCTAAGATGAATGCTAGCATTGTTATTTTGGATAGTAATGTGATTTTGAGCAGTCAGATGAGTTATGATAGGTAACCTTTCGTTCTTGGTCAGTGTCATCCCTTTGGTTAATTGTTTTTATTTATTTATGTAGTCATATTTCATTATACCTTATCTCTTTTCACTTTTTGTGTCTTGTCATGTTATTTTTATCCTTTCATGTTTTTTGTTATTATTTCTAGTCTCTTAGAGTTTCCTTCTTATATTTCTCCTACATACATATTGCCACACCATCTTAGTGGACTCACCCTCACTTAACTCAGACTCCCTAAGAGACATACCTAGACCTACCTCCCCATGACACCCCCTTTCATGTGATTTACTTCCCTTTTGACTAGTTAAGTGTTGATGTCCTAGTTAATTGGTCATTATGATATTTAGACATTTAATAACATTTAAAATAATAACCAATATTATTATTTTAATTGTTATTAGCTACCTTTATTAATTATGTATTTTAAAATTTTATTTGGCATTTTAGTTTATATATATATATATAATTTAAGTTGATATAAATTATGGTTATTTTATTATCTTCTACCTCAAATTTTTAAAAGGTCATCTTTGATAGTGCATTCTAAATTAGGTGGTGGAGGTCACATGGAGGGGAATGGGTTGATAGTATTAGGTGAAGGGAGATTTATCTTTATTTATTAAATATAAGTATGGAAAATGGAATGAGGGTGGTTGGGGGGGAAGGGACACATGAGGAGGAAGGAAGAGGAATGGACTAGGGGGGAGAAAAGAATGGAGGAAAATCAAGAAAGATATACATAGGGGTAGGTGAGGGACATGAAGGAAGGCAAGAAGAATGGAAAGAGGGGGAGGAAAAAAGAATTCAGAGGGGGGAGATAAATGTAGGAGGGAGAAGTACGGATGGGAAGATATGTCAGGGAAATGGGATTGGGTGTGAAAAAACTTGGGATTGTAATCATGGATATGGATCAATTTATGCTATAAAAACAAGGGAAGAATGGTTGACCTGGTGAATAATCCTATTTGCAATAATGGATTTTTTCCTTCCTTACATGGAGTTGGTAAGTCATTTCCTCTCTAAGGCTAGTTATTTTCATGAATGACTAATGACTATTATCAAGACCAATATATAATCACCATTATTCTTTCGATACATAAACCCTACAAGAATATAATGAAACACATAGTTTGGTATTTATATAGACTGACTTGAGTAGATTTTACTTGGGAAATGCATTATTAATTGTGGATACATTCTATTTTGGTTGAGTACAATTGAGTTGTGACCCTTATAATTTAGGGATGTCATACATTTCTGAACTAGGAATAATTTGCGCAATTCTTGTTGTCATATTTATGAACCAGCCTTTGTAAATCTATGTGTGTTACAATGTAGGTAAAATGATGTGCCTTAGATCATTTTATTAATCCTTACATATGTATAATGTGTCCTAGATCCTAAATAAACCTTGTTTATACTTAAAATTATTGCTAGTATATTCTTCTCTATCCTCTTATCTTGCATGTATTTCTGTTAGGATGCCATACCCTAGTCTGAGTGTCTGTCTATTCTAGTGAATCTAATTTATGTATAAATTTGGGAAATAGTGACTTGGATTTATTTAATTATTTGAGAGGGATTATTATTTGTATTTATAATTTTTTGATTTAATTTAAAATGACCTAGGGTATAAGGACTTTTGTGTGGGTAAATTTTTTTGTAAAAAATATATATAATCATTGAATTCAAGAATTAATCAGGGCCCTCCAAATTATAAGGTTGAATTTTATATGATGATTGTGTCCACCTATAATCAATTCATATTTGATATTTTACTATTGAATTGGTTGTGTGAGGTTGTAATGGTGCGATCTATCCATATGAATACATTTTAGTTGGATGAATCCCTGTATTTTATTATTTTTATTTTATGTTTTGGACCTAGTTGGAATAAATAAATGTGAAGTATTGACTAGTCTTCCCCTTCTTACAATTGATTACTTATATTTCCTTGAATAATTTTATTGGATTATAAGGTAAAATTATGTATGTGGTTTTATGAGAGATACATGTCTATATTTGTTAAATGACAAACCATTGTAGCATAGACAAGTTCGATTGGCTATTCCTCTTAACAAATGATTATTGTGATCCCATACATAGGTCGATTGGGTTAAAATTTCCTATGTATGGTTGTGATCATAATTTCCATGTGTTATTTAAATGACTACATTTTATTTTGTCTTGAATAAGAGTTTGATATTCTTGTGTTTTGTTGAGCCATGGGAATCGACAAAACCTTGTTAGTACCATTATATTATAATGTGGGTTTTCATTTTTATTTAAAGCAATTTAAATGGCATATTATCCCATTAACTTGTATCGATATTATTTTACTATTCAAGGTCATATGAGGTCGTGAGACCTCATAATGATCTCCTGAATCACCTATATTGGTCATTAGGTTTAAAAATCATTTTATTGTTTTAAATACATGTTAAATTGATTGTTTCTATTTTAGAAATTGTTGGTGTTATTAAACAATAAAATGAATGCATAAACTAAGTGTTATCTATTGATTATTTTGAATTTAAATTAGTTATGGTTTTGATTGAGTTTTATGTTCCTTAATAATTACCATGTAAAATTTGTACGGATGAGTTGCCTAACATACATTGCTTGTATGACTTTATTGTTGGATTTAGACTCAATCAAGTATAAGGATTGAGTTATATGTTTTTATTTTATATTTGAATATTTTAGTGTAACCTTGTTGAGTCACCATTCCCAGACCAAACATGAATAACAAAGCATTAGCTACTATTATTGTATGCATGGGGTATGCTTTGTATCCATAGAAACTTGGGCTGACCACATGTTTGGAGGGAATTCAAGATCATTATATCAGAAGCTATAAAAATAGATTATGTTTTGAATCCACTTCTATATCATTCATCAGCCTAAATTATTATTCCTTCTTCCAATTTATATCAATTATGGGTGGTTATTTTTGTCTTGCCTATAAATTGTGATAGTTTTCTTTGTGGGTACCATGTTATTATGTTTTGATGTCCATTGGTTTGGAATCCAACTTGCTCATAATCATACTTGGCCTTGTTTTCTAAAACCACCATCTAGCTGATGGTTGGGGTGGTAAGGGCCATAGATGGTTGGGCTCATAAGGTTGGTTGGGAGGGTTTGCCTAGTTCAGTTACTTGTTGTTCCATGCTTGGATGATCTTATGAACATATGAAGTAAGTTGGTAATGAATTATTTATGTTAATTATACATTGCTTACTAAATTGATAATGTTTAATGGTTATTTGAATTATGAACATATTTACTATTTTATCATGATTTGATATTGGTTAATTATATTGATAAGCTAACCTATGTTGATGGAATATAGGAAGAGGATTGGAAGATTAAATAACAAACATACAAATGTTTACTTGATATAGAAACCTATAGACTTGGTTTATAAATTAAATTAGCATAATTATTATCATTGATGAATTTTAATAGATCACTTAGTTTGGAATTTAGGCATACTTGACTATGCTAGCTTGGATTATTAGTAACCTAAAATCTTAACTTGTATAATAGTTGTTGAGGGAAATTGTCTAATGAGATCCTCAGATATGTATGTATATATGTTTCATGGTTAATCTATAATGTGGTGGTTAATCTTATGATAACATTAGTAGATGGAGTTATGCTTTAGTGATTTTCAGTTGTTTATGTAGTATAGAGACTCAAATGTTTCAAGTTGTATGTGGCATATGTGAACATGTTTATATGAGCAAGTTTATTTATGTATGAGAATGAATTTCTAACTTGGGAAGGATGAAATCAACCTTGAACTACTTGTAATATGAAATAGAAATGTTATGTGATACATACCCTATTTATAAAAACTTATATACCTAAACATGGTTGAATATTACATGTGAATACCACTCATAGGGGATGAATATACATATTATATTTTCACTTTTGGGCTAACATTTGTCATGAGTAATGCATATATGTTGATGTGAACTTGAATGTGTATGTAATTCATGTAAAACCTTGATACTTATGTTTTCAATAAATTGGTTCATCATGGAAGCTATTTTATATGTGAACAACCTACACTAATACATATAAGAACCATAATATTCTACCATGTTGGGTATGATTGGAAAATGGATGTATGCATGTTTACCTTGTAGTTGTTCTTATGGAAAGTATGCCACTCTTTCATGATGAATATACTCAGTCTGATGTGAAATGAAGTTAGGATTACTTCCTTACCAACTCCTTGATTGTAGATAAGATTATGCCTCATCTATTATGTGTTCATAATAAATTTATGATTCAATATATATGGTTGGAAAACACTAAAGTGTATGTGAATATTGTAACAGTTTATATTCCTTCCTCACATGTAAAATCAATTGTAAAAACAAGCAGTATTTTTGAATATATGTGTTTAGATGCCATGTACTTTGGGTGTTTTTATCTCCCCTTTAGTTATTAAATCATATTTTAAAGTATGGGATCATTTGTATTTATTCCATGAATGGTTTTCACTATATCATTATCAGATTTATGATGAATTAACCTAATTTGTATCTGTGACCATTTATGTTAGATCATGGCAAACATGCTTGCAATTTGATTGACAACTCTCTATGCAAATGATATCTTGTAGGGTGCTTTAGAGACCTTGCATAATTTTCATGTATTCAAATTGATAGTTGGGTGTAACTTATGTTTAACATGATGAATATTTTCCTGTTTGTCAACTAATACAGTGTTTTATTTGTTCCCATGTCATGGCCTTGTTTGACCCAATGATGACAAAGAATGTTAAGTATAACCCTTCTTATTGTGCATATGTGAGTATATTAAGTGAGTATCACTTGATTTAAAAATCAAGGTCTTGGTCCATTACACATGTAAAGGCTACTATAATATACAAATTTAAAAAAAAAAATCATAGTTGTTTCATTTGGTATTAGAGTAGTGTTTATACTCTAGGGAACTCTGGGATTGTTAGAGTTGTCACATGGTGATTAATGAGTTATTTGAATCTACGAGAATTGTGAAGTAATTCATAAGAAACTTATCCTTTTATGATGAAGGTTAAGGGGTTTTGTTATTTTTATTACTACTATAATGTTCCATGCATCACTCAAAAGAAATGATTCTAAGCAATATGGATTTTCACCTATGTCAGTTGTTATCTCCACTAACCTTGGTTGGGGTTAATCCTTCTCAAATTTAGTTGCATTAGTGCACATCTCACCTATCAACCATTGATTTGTATGGGTGGGTCAATGAGAGTTTGGTGATATAAGTTTTACTCTTAGAATCAAGGGAATAATGAATGGTATTTATGGTTAGCTTGTATGGGAAACCCTTCCTTAGATACTTGGAAAATTATGGCTGAGGGAATATCAAGGGTTCAAACTAAACATGGATGGCATAATAAGGTGTGAAAAGGACTAAATTTCTTGGGTAAGTTGAAAAATTATGAGCTCTTGTCTCATGAAAAGGATTTCCTTGAGCTGTTGAGAACTTATGAACTTGCATGTGTGTGTTAGCTAGTGTTCATACATGGATGGTTTTAGTGGAAGTGGAAACATCTCTATGGGATTATTTTATTTTGGATAGCAAGTGTACCCTAATTGTTTCCTAGTTATAAAAAGTTTATTATGTAGAATATTCTTGTAATGGCATTACGAAAATAACTGTGGTAAACAACCATATATTTTGGCTTGGCCTGGGTGTCACTATAAGTGATTAGGGGTAGTGATATAAAATTTTTATTGTGATTATAATGTTGAGGAGGCATTAGATCATCTAAGGTAATTGACTTCTAAGAAAACTTGGAAGGTTTTGATGTCTAATTTATTGCCTGATTGACTGAGTGGTAGTTGTTATGTATTTTATAAATAGGTAAGCTTATGCAATGTTGAAAACTTGTGCATATTAACTAAGTTAAGCTTGATCATGTTAGACTCTTTTGAGTTAAATTGATGAATCAAGTGTATTTTTAATTATAAAAAGGGGTTAAGCTAATAATTTTTGGCATGCTTATTATGATCATGGATTGGTTTTACATTTATGATGTGTATTTTATTCATGGATATGCTTGATTCCATGTGTATGTTGATTGATCCTAGTTGGGTTATACACCAATTGGGATGTTAATTTAGACATAACTTCATCTTGACACCTATGAAAATATATATTGAGGCATTGTATATGTCTTACATCCATGAGGATGTTTATTGCAAGTTCTGATTGAACTTGCTAATTATGGGGAATTATAATTCCCATAGTAGAATTATGGTACTCTCCTTAAGCCTTGGATAAGCTTACCTTCTCCCAATTTGATATTGCATCAAAGTAAGAATCTCCATTTGACCTTTGACATGATTGGATTGAGTCAATTGTTTGAATCATTATATAATTTTGTTGTTAGAATTTTAAGATAATGCCTAGATGTCCATTAATCACTTACATAATCAAGTTATATGAATAGGCTGAGATATGATATCTTGGGAGGTCCAAGCATGCAAATAAAACCTAGAGGGTATGGTGGGTGATTGTGATTTACTTGTGTGAGCAAGTTAATATATTTTGGGATTGATTATGTGATACCATAGATGGATTTTTGATGTCTTTGCATAACATCTACACATCAAGTGGACCAATGTAGATTAATAGAACCTTGGGCTTCATAAACCTATGTGTTTGACTATTTTGATGTGTAAAAATACCTTGGAATAATTACCTATACTCGAGTGTGTATTTATCTTACATTGCTCCTTCATTCATGTGTATTGTAATATGTTTATTGTATAAGCCTTATGAGGTGTGAAAGTGTTTAGCCACATGAAATGTGTGAATTTTTTTACTATCCAACTAGGTATACTGGTATTCTAGTTATGTTATGTGTGTAATCTTATGTTGTTAAACTATAAATTATGAATCTAAGCAATTGTGTTTTAACTCCGCTTTAGAATCTGAATCTCTTGTTAAGATACCAGAGTATAGTATTGTGATGTGTTTTGTAATCTTACATTACTATTATAGATATGAACATCAACACAAGTATGAGGTTGAGGGTAAAGAAGCACTTTTCCTATAATGGTTTAGACTGGGTATGGGTTGGAGAGTGGAATCTACCATAGGCTAAAAATCCACTCCAACCCTTTGCATAAGGAAACCACCTGATTATTTTAGAGTGTGCACTATAAGAACCACATATTGGCCATTAGACTCTCTTACAAAATGGTCACCTTATGGTTTAGCAACCCTTTATCAACCTCTCAGAGGTTGTTGCTAAATAACATATGTCAAATTTCATTATGTAAGCCTTATGAAGCACCAATTGATCCTATATTATAGACATGTATGTAAATCAATAAGAGGGCACTTCATAAAATGCATGCATGAGTTGGCATGTTTATGTAAACATTCTATGATTGAGGTATTGCCTTCTAATACCTAATTTATATATATTCTATTATGCAATATTTTTGTATCGTTTTATGCATGACTAAAAAGTATGTTGATTTTGTGTTTGGAATGAACATTATAAGTCCAAATCATTTGGATTTCATAATCTTGGGTACCCATCTTTTATTTTTCTTTTTATATTTACTACCATGAGGTAAGTGTAAAAAGATTATAAAACTATGATTCATGTAAACATCATGTGAGCACATAAAGTTGTTGGAGAACATGCAATAAAAATTTGGGTAACATATAAGGATTAGGTTGGATTATCCTATTTAGTGTGGATAGTGTGGGATGCTAAACTATCCCGTAAATGTTATTTGTTATTTTGGAAGTAACCATTCAAAATGGGTTACTATCCTTTGGTAGCATTCTATAATGAATGTTGATTAAATTATGTGTAAGGCATAATGTGTGTTGGTAGAGACACTATTTTAGGTTGGATTATATAGCTAAATCCTAATGGGATTATAAAATTTACAACTACAATCATAAAAGTTGCAATTTTTTTCTATGGTATGTTCTCCTCTTGATAAGAGGGATGTCTAGCTAAAGTGTGGTTCTCTAGCAAATTTTCTATCTAAATAGTCAATATTTGTTAAAGATAGTAGAAAGAGGTGTGATTAGAAGGAAAAAAAATATTTTTTTCACAATTTTTGAGGTGCGTAAAGTTTATTTCCATGGTCAATAATGTTTTTTTGACTTAAAACTTAGAATGTCATGCCTATACAGGTGGTTGAATTTTTATATTTTGTAAGAAGTATGTTCAAATAATGGTATATTATTGGTATTTTTCTAAATAAGTATAGATTGGTGTTTGTTATACCCTTTTACTAAGGTGGTGATTATCTATTATGGTTATTAATCAATGACATGTGCATCATGAATAGGGAGTGTATCTCGAGTGGAGATGTCTATATGAGCATTTAGTGATGTAAGGACTTATGATAATTCATTATTATTTTTATAGTGTTGTAACATGACACATGAGTTGATAAGACTTTTCTTATAGTTGTAATTATGATTTATGTTGAGAATAACAAATGTATTTTACTTGGATGGAGTATTACATCCTCTTACTTTTATATAAGCTGATGGTTTTTCTAATTAATATTATGATTAAGTAGTGGAACCTTTGTTAAGAGAGTGATTAAGTCCCTATGGACAATTGTGTACTATGTTTTTCATATTTTTATCAATATTAATCCTCTCTAAGAGTGGGGGGGGGACATTATGACCCCAACATTGTGCACCTTGACTTGACTATTTAAAGGTTGATTTAGCATATATATAGTTGATTTTTACATGTCCCTCCTTAGCTAGATTGTATTGTTAGATCTTCATGCCATGATATTTGATTGTAATGATGTATTTATAATTTTATAATTTTATACTTTATGATGTATGGATTATTGATGTACTTTATATTTTATTATAGTTCATTACTGCTTTATCATTTTACTAATTTTTGGATTAGATATTGTTGATGGTTATACTCGGTAGTTACAGGTGCTGATTATGAGCTAGGCTAGATGTTGGCATCGATGTTTAGGGTAGAGGAGTGGTTTTGAGTAGTTATATTAGTTTAAATAGGTAACTTTATGTTTTTGTTCAGTTGTTAATCATTTTTATAATCATATTTCATTATGACTTATCACTTTTTACATTTTGTGTCTTTTCATGTTATTGTGATCCCTCCATGTTTCTTGGTGTTATTCCATCTATTTTGACTTTTCCTTTTCTCTCTATCCTATGTACATATTAAAACCCCATCTTGGTGGACTCACCCTCTCTTAACTCAGACTCCCTAAGAGACCTACCTAAACCTACCTCCCCATGAAACCCCCTTCTATGTGATTTAATTCCTTGGTGACTTGTTAAGTGGCAATGGCCTAATTAACTAGTCATTATGATATTTATACATTTAATAAAATTTAAAATAATATCTAATTTTAATATTTTAATTTCTATTAGTTTCATTTATTAATTATGTCTTTTAAACATTTATTTGGCATTTTAAATTATATATATATATATATATATATATATATATATATATATATATATATATATATATATATATATATATATATATATATATATATATATATATATATATATATATATATATATATATATATATTTAAGTTGATATAAATTATGGTCATTATTTTATGGGATTTTGGCTCAAATTTTAAAAAGAATGTCATTTTATATCATGTATTCTGAGTTGGGCATTGGAGGTCACATGGAGGGGAATGGGTTAATAGTATTGTGGGAAGGGAGATTTATCTCTCCTCATTGAATAGGAGTATGGAAAATGGAATGAGGGGTGGTAGGGGGGAAGGGACATATGAGGAGGAAGGAAGAGGAATGGAATGGGAAAGAAGAGAATAATGGAGGAAAAGAAAGAAATATATATGCAAGGGTAGGTGATGGACGTGAAGGGAGGAAGATAGGAAGAAGAATGGAAAGAGGGGGAGAAAAGAGGAATGCAAAGGGGGAAGAGAAATGAAAGAGGGATAAATAGGGAGGAGAAGATACACAAGGGTGATAGGATTAGGTATTGAAAACTTGGCATTGAAATCCTGGCTATGGATCAATTTTTACTACCAAAAAAAGGGAGGAATGGATAACCTAGTGAATAATCCTACTAGCATCAATGGACTTTTCCCTTCCTTATATGGAATTGGTAACTCATTTATTATTTGAGGCTGGTTATTTTCATTAATGACTAATGAATTTTATCAACACCAATTTATAATTGCCATTATATTTTTGATACATAAACCCTACAAGAAGAGAATGAAACACAGTCTAGTTTTCATAAAGGTTGACTCAATTAGATTTGACCTAATAAATGCATTATTGGTTGTGACTATGTTTTATTATGGTTGAGTACATTTGAATCATGACCCTTGCATGTTAGGGACACCACACATTTTGAACTAGTTATAATTTATTCATTTCTTGTCATATGTATTAACCAACTTTTGTAAATCTTTGTGTGCCATGATGTGGCTAAAATGATGCACCCTGAATCCTTTTATTAATCCTTACATATGTATAATGCATCTTGGATCCTATATCAACCTTATTGGTACTTAAAAATTTTATTGGTATATTTTTCTTTATCCTCCTGGCTTATGTGTATTTTTGTTAGGAAGCCATACCCTGTTATCAATGGTCATTTATTTTGGTGAAGTCAATTCATGTATAAAATTATGAAATAGAAACTAGGATTTAATTAATTCTTTGAGACAAATTATTCTTTGTCTTTTTAATTTTTTTGATTCAAATTAAATCAACTTGGGGGATATGGAATTTTGTATGGGTAGAGTTTTCTGTTGAATATATATATATATATATATATATATATATATATATATATATATATATATATATATATATATATATATATTCATTTAATTCAATAATTGGCCAATGCCCTTAAAATTATAGGTCTATGTTTTATATGATGATATGTATCAACCTCGAATCAATTCATGGTTGAGCTTTTACTATTGAACCAGCTATATGAGGTTGGAATACAATGATCTGACCATATGAATACTTTTTGGTACGAATAACCCTATATTTTATTATTTTTATTTTATGTTTTGGACTAAGTTGGAATAAATAAATGTGAAGCATTGAGTGGTCTTCCCTTGATTACAACTGGTTATTTAGTAATTCAATTGGATTATAATATAAAATTATGTAAGTGGTTTGATGCAAGATATTTATGTATATTTTTTAAATGTCAAACCATTATGGCATAGACAAGTTTGATTGGCTATTCCTCTTAATAAATGATTATTATGATCCCTTGCATCAATCGATTGGGTTAAAATTTCCTATGTATGGTTGTGATTCAAATTTCTATGTGTTAGTTGAATGACTAAATTTTGTTATGGATTGAATAAGAGTTTGATATTTTTGTGTATTATTGAGCAATGATAACTTATAAAACCCTATTAACATCATTATATTATAATATGGGTTTTCATTTTTTATTTAAACCATTATAAATATTCTATTGTCCCATTAACTTGTATTGACCCTATTTTAATATTTACGGATCATATGAGTTCATGAGACCTCATAATGATCTTTTGAATCACCTATATTGATCATTGGCTTTAAAATTGTATTATTGTTTTAAATACATGTTGAATTGACTGTTATCATTTCCAAAATTGTTGGTATTATTGTAAATTAAAATAAATGCATGGACCAAACATTATCTATTAATTATTTTGATTTTAAATTGATTATGGTATTGACTAAGTGAATCGTTCCTTAATTATTACCATGTGAAATTTATGTGGTTGAGTTGCCTAACTTACCTCACTTTTATGATTTTATTGTTGGATTTGGACTTAATTGAGTATAATAGCTAAGTTATACATTGTGATTTTCTCTTTATCTATGTGAATTGTAACCTTGTTGAATCACCATTCCCAAACCAAACTTCAATAAAAAAGAATTAGTTGGTATGTTTGTATGCCTAGGGTATGTTTTGTTGCTAAAGCAAATTAGACTGATCGCATGCTAGGAGTGGATCCAAGATGGTTATCTTGAAAGCTATATAAATGGATTTAGTATTGAATCCATTTCTATATCATTTATCAACCTATAAATGGTTGTTCCTTATACTAATTTATATCAATGATGAGTGGTTATTTCCATCTTACCTAGGAATGGTGATGGTGTTTTATTGTTTGTGCTATGTTATTGTGTTGTGCACTCTATTGGTTTAGAATCCAACTTTCTCATAACTTCTTCCTTGACCTTGTTTTCTAAAACCACCATCTAGTTGATGGTTAGGGTGGTAAGGGCCATCGATGGTTAGGCTCACAGTGCTAGTTGGGAGGGTTTTCCTAATTCATTTACTTATTTATCCATGCTTGGGAGATCTTACTAACATATGAAGTAAGTTTCCAATGAATTATTTATGTTATTTATAAATTCATTAATTGATAATGTTTAATGGTTATTTGAATAACAAACATACTTAGTATTTTATCATGATTTCATATTTGTTAATTATATTGATATGCTAACCTATGTTGATGAAGTTTAGTAAGAGGAATGGAAAATTAAATAACAAGAAGCTAAAAATGCTACTTTGTTGATGGTAATTCATATCATATGATAGGTTATTGGATGCTTAATTAGTGTCTCTTACTATATCTAAAGTATGTTATTGATATAATTAATGTATAATTACTCATATTTTTTATTTGATTGGGTAAACTACCTATTTTTAGAAGGATAAAGAACCATAAAAGTGTTATACAAAAGAGTAGTAGGCCTTATAAGTTAAAATAATAAAAAGAAACAAAAAATGAGATAATTAACCCTTAAGGAGATGAAACATACCATAACAAAATAAATATATCAAGAGGGACCTTTCAGTGGTCTGTAATCTTCTATAGTAATCTTCCCAAGTACACTTCACTTATTCTTGGAAAATTTGGACTTCATCCTATTATTGGGTCCTTTGATTTCATCTTAGGGGAAGATCATCTGTGGCCTTTTTTTTGTGAACTTGTAGAGGGATTTTCTTGATGGGAGTCATGCTGGGGATTTTAGGTTGAGGGTCCCTCATCACCTTTAATATTTATTTAATATGAGTCCTATTCACCTTGTTAGAATGGATGAAAGATTGGACAGTCATGTCCTTTTGTCTGCTCATGGAATTCCATTCTTGAATAAGATTAGCCAAGTTCATCCCAGCCTCATGAAACTTGTTGAATATATCTATCTACTCTTTGTTGTTTTTAGTTTCATCAAATAGGAGAAGTTTACCTTTCCCAATGACCTCCCTGGATGTGAGCTCATCCAAAATAATTAGTATGGGCTTAGAGACAAATAGATTCAATGGATGTTTAGAAAGGATAGCTTAGGGGGTATTGGTATAAGGGTAATAGGATCCTAAGGTAAGGTTTTCCTTTAAGAAGTCCTCCTTGGATGATAACCCCATAAAGGAACCTCCCTACCTTATAAATTTTGGACATGGTTTACCAAAAATAAGATAAGACCTTGATGCAATATAGGGTTACATTCATTAACCTAGTTGGTGAGAGATATGCTCTCCAAAGACTTTAAGAGATAGAATGGGAGACTAATTTTATATCCATAGAAATGGTTTAATAGTAATAAGTGGTGGGAGGAAATTAATTATGCTTACCTTCAAGGGTCAAAAATTTCATCACTTTAAGGCACATCTTTGGCCATTACCATGGGAGATCAACATGGGGGAACCCCTTCTTATCTATTTTGACAAAATCATTTATGTGCAAGAAACATTGGAACAATTCTTTCTTTTTAGACTGATCCTTATATGCCTTCACCCTCTCACACATCATGCTTATGTCTTCACCTATAAACTACTCCATGACTTTGATTTCAATTCCACTCATCTCCACCACTCACTTATTCCAACTAGAAAAAAAATCCCTAACAACATCACCATCACGATATGTAATCCTTAGCATCAATTCCATGAGACTACCCCACCATAACTTATTTTAAAATTTATTTAATCCATGTAATTTTGAATAGGAGGTTAGTTATAAACACTCCCTATTCCCCCCCCCCCCATTTTATCTATACCAATATCCTGAAGAAGATGTTTAGGAGTTTTTGGGAGATCTTATTTTGAATGACTCAAAAAATACTTGAACCACACACTACCTCCCTCTTTAAACAATAAATCCATCTCACTTTTTCATAATAATGATACATGATATCTGAAACCCATTTCTTGATGAGAGATGTTCACATGTGTGTCAGCTTGATTACCATCCTATTCTATTTTACTTTAATTTTATATAGATGATTGGACATTTTTGGGGACATAGCCTCCTTTGTGCTAGCTAGTTAAAAGAGGGAGGTCTACTCCTATATTTGTAAGCATATCTACCACCTCATTCCCTTCATGATAAGTGTGAATAATTTGGACTTGTGTCATGCCCCTCAAATTTTGCATGGCATCATTAATAATATCTTTTATTGTCTAATAGGGGGTTATTTTTCCATCCAAATCATTTACTATATTTATAGAGTCTCCCTCCATAATGATTCTTTCTATCTTAAGGCTAGAGGCAAGTTGGATACCCCAAAATACTGCCTTAGCTTCAACATGATGATTTTTTTGTGTTCTTAAAGGTCCTGTATAAGCTACAATCAACCTTCCTTTGAATCACTTATGGATCCTCCCTCACCTACAAGCCCTAGATTTACTTTAAATGCTCCATCAAAGTTAAATTTAGCCCAATATTTAGGTGAATACTTCCATTTTGTGTGTTTATAGATTATATATTTATAAGGGAATCTTAATTTCTAAACCACATCCCAGTTGTTGAACATAGATTATGCCAAAGTAGGTCCTGGGTTTTTATTTATGGGTGGGAATTCTTTATAATTTTGTATGATAACCTGACAAAGTTAGATAAAGACACCTTTATGTTGGTGCCTTTTAATTGAGAAAATTATATCATTATAGGCTTTCCACACACTCCAAAACTAATGTGAAAGATCCAAGTACCATAAGAATTTCAAGGATGGGATATTCTAGGGTGGTTTCCATTGCTTGATAAGATCAAGCACATTATCCAATTTCACCTAATAAATGTTGAATTTAATCAACTTATAATTAAATAATGTTGAATTAAAGGGGTATTTTAGGAATAGATGGTAAATTGAGTCATTTAATTTCATCCATAATGGACATCTATTTGGGACTATGAGTCTTCTTTTTTCCAAGTTATCCATTGTCAAGATCTTATCTTGGGCTGCTAACCAAAAGAAAAAAAATGACTTTGGGGATTAGATGATTTACCCATAGGTATTTCTATAAGTTCTATTTACTTTCTAGGTTAATATCAATGGAATATTCTAAGGACATCGAGTACATATCACTATCTTTAGTATCCCATATAAATTGATCTTACTTAGAAAATACAAGAATGTGAATTTTCTTAATAGAGGAGTTAAGAGTTTGGATCACCTGCACTTCTTCAGTTATGCATCCTTTACTAGGGAGGGTTTTCCATATTTTTTAGTCTTTATTCACCACCCAATAGTCATTGATTTTTTATCCCCATATTTTCTTTAAGCCCATATAGAAATTGGCTGAAGTATGTTGTGAGGAGAGAGAGGTAGTGGACATCTAGGCATCTTCCTAGAAGTCAGTTTTCTCTCTATTTCTAATTTTCCATTTAATGTCTTTTATGAGAAGATCCTTATAGTTGATGATGGCTTTCCAAAAGATGGATCCATCATCAAGACACTCTTCCCACAAAAAATCATCTATTTGTGACCCTTCTCAAAATTTGTCCTTATCAATTCTTACCCATTATCTATCTTCATGAGCCTCCATCCCATTTTTGCTAGTAGGGCCCTATTCATAGACTTAATGCTTCTAAGATCTAACCCTACATTTGATTTAGGAAGATAGGCTTTTCCCGAGGAGATGATGAACCTAAATATGTCCTCAATGCCCCTCCATAGAAAATTCTTTTAAATTTATTTGATTTTATAAATAACCTTGGAACATATCTTAAATATGAACATTTGGTATACAAGAATACTCTAGATCGAGGCTTTGAGAAACTAGAATTTCCTTGCTTGTGATAGAATATGTCCCTTCCATCCTACAAGATTCCTTTGGATTTGATCAATGAGGGGGTTTTAAATCTCATAATTATTTTTTCCTTCAAAAATTAGAATGCCCAAATGGCTTACCGGTAGTTTGCTCACCTGACATTCCAATATTCTAGAAAAAAAATTCTATTAAATGAGAGGAATGTTAATGGAAAATAGAGAGATTTATCAAAAATTAATAAACTTATTCAAAATAGCCTCATAGTTTTTTAAGATGGATCTCAAGTGGTTGTCTTCCTCCATAGAGGCTTCCCCTAAGATAATGGTATCCTCTATAAATTTATTATGAGTAATAGGCTTGGTGTTGGTACCACTAAGATTCCTTTATTCTATCCCTATGTGTGGTCTTTCAACAAAATCCTTCCCGTATTTTATACCATAATGATGAAGAAGTATGGGCAGAGGGGTCTCCCTACCTTAGTACTCTAGAAGTAGGGAAGAACCCTATTAAAACCCCATTTATGATAATAGAGAATTTGGGGGTGGATATTTAATTATAGATGATTTTCCTTGTGTCTTTATTGAAACCCAAATTTTCCAAAATCATCATTGGGAAATTCTAAGAGACCCGATTGTAAGATTTAGTCATGTATAGATTAAAAAGAATTCCTTGCATAAAGGATTTGAAGATGTAAAGGATGGATTCATGAACATGATAATTCCATCTATTATTTGACTGCCTTCTATAAAAGCATTATGTTTTTACCCAATGACTTTATCTAAAATATGTTGCATTCACTTTAATAAGATGATTGAGCAAGTTTTGTATGTGTTATTGTAAAGTTTGATAGGGAAGAAGTCCTGTAAATTGTTTTCACCTATATTTCTGGAATCAACACTAAAAAAGTGTTATTTATTTCTTTGAGAATGGTTTTGGATTGTAAAAATTTCCTAGCAGCCATCTTGACCTCAGTCTGAATTATATTCCAAATTTTATAAAATAAAAATTGGGGGAAAACATCTAGTCCTAGGTATTTAAAACCTTCCATCATGAATATTGCAATTTTAATTTCCTCTTTAGAGTGGAATTTAGAGAGGGAGCCATTATTAGTGATAGATATAACTTTGTTGAAGTTATTCAACATGGTATTCATAACTTGTTCATCTGGGAAACCTTCCATGAGAAGGTTTTCTAAAAAGTTGATTATGTGGCAAGAGATCTCCTCATCATCTCTAATAATACACCCATTATTCATTTGTAATTGAGAAATTATATTACATTTCTATCTCTTGTTTCTAAATGGTGAAAAAACTTGGTATTCTTGTCTCCCTCCTTTAACCAAAAGCACCTAGAATTTTGTCTCCAATATGCTTCTTCCCTTACTTTGAGGTTATGGAATTGATAGAAAATTTCTTTTTCCCTTTGATGAATCTTTCTTTTTACATCCAAAACTAAGATATATTCAATTGTTGTAGTTACACCTATAGTGCCATTTTTTGTAGTAAGATGACAATAAAGACTTCTTTGTTTTAAATTTTTAGCTTCACTTTAAGGAAGCTTAATGTTTTTGTTAGGATAAACATATCTGAACCCAAGAATGGTTATTTCCACCATTCCCTTAAGGATTCCATTATATTTAGATGATGAAGCCACATGATTTCAAATCTGAAGGGGCTACATTTTGGTTTTGAGATTTTATCTCCTTCAAAGATAAAAGGGTTATGGTCTAACCCAATTTTGGGAAGGGAAGATAACCTATTGGATAAATAAATGTCCTAATTTAAGGAAATAAAAACTCTATCAAGCCAGACATGGATCAAATTTTCACCCATTATTCTATTGGATAGGTGAATGGGTTAACATTTAGATCCACATCTAATAACACTACATTTTTAATAAATTTTTTAAAATCTATTATGATTTTTATGAAATTTGTAAGTCCCCCTCTTATATCCTTAGGAGTAAGGGGGTATTGAATTCCCCAACAAAAAATTGAGTTCCATCTATCATAGGTCCTTTAAAAAGTCAATAGGCTTTCCCATATATTATTTTTGGTAGTTTTGGAATTTAGGGCAGATACATTAGAGAGGATCCATTCCACATTACTATCTAGGTCTCTAAAGATGATGAAAATCTAGTCTTTTATCTTCTATATAATATTCCCTTCAAGATACTCTAGGTTCCAGAAAATAGCCAGACCCCCTTAGGTGCCTTTAGAGTCTTAAGTTAACACATGACTTTTTCTCCAAATTTTCTCAACACATGATTTTAAAATAGTATCAAAAATTTTGGTTTCTTGGATAAAAATAATAGTACGGTTGCCTATTTTAATAAGATTACAAAGGGTCCTCTATTTCTTTGGGTTATTTAAAACCCTAACATTCCAAGTTAGGATTTCAATTTCTTATGTCAATGGATTTTAAGGGTTTGATGGGAACCCTTTGTTATTTCTTAATCATTTATAAATTCTTTGTGACCATTCTTGGTGACCTATCCACTAGGTTTGGGGTGACTTTGATATTAGTATTTTTCCTCCATTTTTTTAAAATGGAGTTTGTGGTAAATCCTTCTTTCTAGAGCATTTCGTAAGAAGGAGATTTAGTCTCAAAGCATTGTCCCCAATCTTTGTTAGGATTAAAAGGCTTAAAAGGGGAAGAAAGAGGGGTATCCTTAGGAGGGGAAAACTAGCATATTCCAAATTAACAAAGAGGGGGATTTTTTAGGCTAGAACTTGGGCTATCTTAGAGGTTGAAGTACACTTAGGTGGCTGAAAAGAACCCAAAGAGTGAGAAAGAGGGGGGTGGAGAAAATGAATGGGCTTCAGGGGATAAATGGTGGGGATGGGTTGCCCAAGTTTAAATAGGGGGAGAAGGAAGTGGGTTAGGTTTTAAAGGGGAGAATAGAGGAACATGGGAGGGGGAAAAGCTCGAGTCACATGGGAGAGGGGTGATGCACTTGGGAGGGGTGATAAAATCCTAGTGAGAGGGAGGTATGGGAAAAATAATATAAGGGGGGATGAATAGGGGGATTTAGGGTATTACTGGGGGAGATGGAGGTGGAGGTGAGGGTGAAACACAAGGAGGGGGTCTAAGAAGGGTCACTACTAGAGCACCTTCTCACTCAAGGATATTGAATAAAAAAATAGATCAAGAGGAACAAAAAATTTATTACAAGGTATACCTCTCATAACATCTAACAATGAAACACATGGTAAAGCTTTGGGAGAACCAACTTTGAGTGGTTATTCAGCTTTTTATTCCTTCTTTGGTGCCTCCTTCCTATCCCAAATGTACCCATGGGTAATGGTATTTTAGCATCTCTTAGGATAGCCCTTCATCATATGATGAGGAATGTTACAATATAGGTAGATTATGGCATTGATCTCATATAGAATGTGTTACATTAATTCTCTATATTCTGACTTGATTTTTATCTTATGCAGTAGTGGATTGTTCATAGGTAGAAAAACATGCACTCAGATAACAACCATTCTTTAGCAAGAGAAAGTCACCAAGTTAATGGTTATGGGTTTTCCTAAAGCCCTAAATATACCTTATAATAACCTTTGGGTGGTAATATTCCAAAGGGGGGTTTTGGGATAAGGACCCACATTCGAACACCATCAATGGCATTGCTATTGAGATTCTACCTAGCCTTCCACCTCATGATAGCAATGCTCACTTTACCCATAAGCCAAGGCCCTTTAGAGAAAACCTTTATACAGTCCTTTATCAATGAAAATTTGACCATAAAATATTTTTTAGCTAGTATGACCACCCCTAGGTGTCCTTTGATTTTCCACCTAGACTTAGTCTAGCTATGAAAAGAGAAAATATTAGGTCAGAATCTATTCACCTTGGTCAGGATAGATTTAGCCAATTCCATGTCATCTTGTTCCACCATAGGGTTAGGGACTATAATAAATACCTCCTTCTCTACTTTTGATAAAATCTAAAATTTAAAAGGTCATGGCCCACTATACTTTTACCTTTCACCTTATCCACCTAAGACATTTTGGGGGAACATGGGTCATTCTTTTCCTGGGTAGAGTTGATCTTGTCTACCTACCTCTGAGTGAAATCCATCTCATTTGGTCCTTTGAATACCATTCCATTCCCATGAGGGGTGTCATATTAGGCCATGTTAATTTTGGAGAGAACATTGTCATCTAGAAGATTACCTTTTAGGATCTGACTAGTGTCCACATGACCATTTTGGTTTTCTTGCCCAAGTAAAAATTCAAATTGTTGAAGATCATCTATTGTATATACTTACTCTTTCTCCATAATATCTGAATTGCTCTTGATTTAATCATGTGATCTTAATAATTTACTATATACTTCATGTTGTCACTAACTTAGAGTAACCCTTGGACATATCATTACATTTTGGGTTTCTTAATCTAGTCATAAAATATTGTTTAGTTGAACAATATTGTTTGATGGATAGTATGAGTAAAGTTACTCAATCATATACAAAGGTTTACTTGATATAGAAACCTACAAACTTTGTTAATAAATTAAATTGGAATAGTTATTATTATTGATGAATATTAATATATCACTTAATTTGGCATTTAGGCATACTTGAGTATGTTGGCTTGGGTCATTAGTAACCTAAAATTTTAACTTCTATAATATATAATGAAGTAAAATATATAATGAGATTATAGATATGCATGTATATATGCTTCATGGTTCATCTATACATGTTTTGATTACTCTTATGATAGCATGAGTAGATGGAGTTATATAATTTAGCGACTTATAATTTTGTATGGAGTATATAAACTCCTTGGATGTTTGAAATTATATGTGGTATATGTGAACAAGTTTAGATGAGATATTTTATTTAAGTAAGGGAATGAATTTCTAACTTGGGAAGGATGAAATCAACCTTAAACTACTTATAATATGAAATAGTAGTGTTATGTGAAGCATACCCTATTTATAAAAGCTTGTATACCTTAACATGGATAACTATTACATGCAAATATTGTTGTCTCCAAATATTTCACCTTAGAAGAGAGTGTTCAATCCTCTTACATATTTGGGTAATTTTGAAACATTTATAGGTATGTGGGTATGATTATAAAGGAAATGAACCTCTACATTTAAAGGGATAGCTCCTTGATTGTATCTCTACAAAACAACCTCTATCTAAATCAGTTTGATCTAAAGGAAAAGAATTATAAATTGCACAAAATTGAAACCTAATCTAACATTGGTGATGCACCAAGATTATCTTGGACATGAATATCATATTCTAATACACAATACAACAAAATGCACAGACTATTTTCAAGCTTTAAGGGGTTCTACCACAAGTATTTTAGTATAAAGGTTAGATGTATAAAATAACACAAGGCAAATGAACTGAAAGGAAATTTTCACATTCCAAGAGTGGTTATACACTTATATTAATTCAACACACTTGAACACACTCTATATAACTGATTAGACTAAAAAAAAATTCTCATGCATGAAGGATAAAGAATAGAAGGATGGAAAATCACCACATACTATCACTATACATCTCTTACACACTCAAAAAATTGTCCATAAATGTGAAATAAAATATACTTTTACTAATTCTTAGAGGTATAATATAACATCAATCTAATAGGGCTTCACCATACACTCTGTGGTTGTTTTTACACTAGCCCAAGGGATATATTTATAGTAGAAAGGAAGTGAGAGGAGGAGGCCTATGGCACCAAAAAGAGGAATCAATATATTAGGTTTCTCCATATTTGGATTCAACCATCTTTGAAAATGATGCTCATTTGGGCCATTCAATTGATCCATGTCACCACAAGTGGTTACATAGCTAGATTTCTCTTTCAAAGATGTTTCCCCAATGGTTGCATTAGTAGAAACAAGATATTTTTGAGCTGTGTAATGACATCAATGTGGTTATACAAATTAGTCTAATTGTCAATTTTTCTTGATGCTAACAAATTCTCACCAGCTTGATGAGGTGTGCAATGACATAAGGAAAAGCCACTTTCATTTTGTTTACCTTGGAGATGAAGATGTCTAAATCCTATGTGTATGCCTTCCTAGCATTATCAAGATGTTGGATCCAGCTTAACCTTAGTCAAATGTTTAAATCTATAAATCCCCTCAACTGATTGTTCCTTAGATTGGCCATCAAAAATTGAATTGAATCATAAACTAATCAATGGTCAGATGAAACCTCTAATCTACTTTGGTGGATGAAGAACATGATCCCTTAGATCTTTAAGTGTTTAAATGAAGACCATCGATCTACTTGGGACCCACTATTTAAATTCTAATGGCTATTTCTTCACCTTGATGTTGACATCTATATAACTATAATTCTACTAGGACCATTCCTTTAGTGTATTTTCCTCAGACCTTTGCTTCGGCATTTTCCTGAACAATTTTCTCATGGATCCTTTTCTTAAAAAGAAATAACTTTTTAAGATTTTTATTAAAATTACAAGTGGACTATTCCTTTGATAGACATACCCTTTAAGAATTTGAAAAGTGCTCTTTAGAAGGCTCAAACATGCCCTTCAAAAATCTTGAACAAGACATTTTTCTAAGAAAAGACACTTTGTAAAGATTGAAAATGTCCCTTTGCAAGATAAAGAAGCATCACTTTGCTTGAAAAGTGTCCCTTCAAATTTTTTGAAAGTGTGTCCTTGGAAGAGAAAAGAACCTTTGGAAATTTTTAAAATGCCCCTTTGAGAATCTTGAACTGAACACTTTCATGAGAAAAAGACTCTTCAAAAAGATTATTTTAGATAAAATGTCCAAAATAATTCCTTACAAAATGTTACAAAGTGCCCTTTGGGAAACTTGAATTAAACCAATTCTTTGAAAGAATAAACCCTTTGAAAAAGTTAAAAAGGACACTTTTCCTTTGTAAATCTTTAAATGTGACCTTCAACCTGTCAGGACCTTAGAGCATAATTGATTACTTTTGTATAAGCAACTAAACACAAAAATGAACCAGAAGTAATAAGTAACTAGAAATCAGAAACAACAAAGAATAGGAGATACGAGAAACAATACAATCTATATTAAACTCTTCCAGAAGGAAATACAATGAAGAAATCTCTCTAATCTCACACTTCTCAGATATACAGTAATTCTCCCTCAAGAGTTCTCTCTCTCTCTCAATTACAACCAACTCAATTACTGAGTTGTTCCCCCTTGCTTACAATGATGCCCCATGGGTCTCTTAAATAGAATTGAAAGCAAACAATAATTAGAAAAATAGGCTCAAAACTAATTTTAGTCTTTACATGCAAACTAACTATTCTCCTAAAAATAGAAATTCTAGAAATGCCTGGAAATGCACAGAAGTTAGTGTCAGTCTGAAGATGACCGATGCTGATTGACCCCTAACCAATGTCGGTTGACCCCTAACTAATGTCGGTTGGTTTTGACCAATGCCGCTGATGCCAGTCAACCACTAACCAATGTCAGTTGGTTTTGACCAATGTTAGTTAATGTGTAACTGATGTCAATTATTGGTTAAGCCTAGCAACCTCCACATTAGCACATCAGTGAAGCTTTTAGCTCCAAAACTCAACAATCTCCCACTTGGACATAAACACCTACACCTGTACTAGTACAACAACATCCTCTAGCTTTTTTCTCTGGCTTGTTTCTCCCTCTTCAAGTTCAATCTTGAAGACCAATAAGAGTTGAATGAAGGTTCAACTTCTCTTTTGTTACTATTTTTGTTAACATATCAGTAGGGTTCTTATCCGTATGGATCTTTTCTAGCTTCAACTGTCCATCCTCCAATACCTATCTAATGAAGTGGTACCTAAGCTGTATATGTTTAGTTCTTGTATGAAAGGCTGAATTCTTTGCCAAATGAATTGCACTTTGACTATCACTATATAATCTACAACTCTCTTGCTCCTTTCCCAACTCTTCCATGAACTGAGTCATCCAAATCATTTCCTTACTAGCCTTTATGACTGCAATGCATTCTGCCTCTGTAGTAGACAAGGCAACAACCTTCTGCAACTTTGAAATCCAGCTAACCACCATTCCACCAATAGTGAACACATATCCTATGGTGTTTCTAATGCCATCCAAGTCACCTACCATATCTGAATCTACATACCCATGTAGAGAAGTGTTTGACCCTCCAGAGCATAAATGCCTACTGCTGGTCCCTCTTAGATATCTAAGAATCCACTAAACTACTTTCCAGTGTTCTTTTCCTGGATTGGCCATAAACTTGCTGACAACTCCCACTGCTTGGGCAATATCAGGTTTAGTACATACATTTACATACATAAATCTCCCAATTACTAAAGCACATGGAACTCTTCTCATGTACTCAACCTCATCATGTAATTTAGGACACTATTTTTTACTCAACTTGATGTGTCCAGCCATAGGTGTGCTTACTAGTTTTGCATCCTGCATATTGAACCTCGCCAACACCTTATTCACATAATCCTCTTGAGACAAAATCAAACTATGCTTTTTCCTATCTCTCTAAATACTCATGCCAAGGATTTTCTTTGTTTCTCCTAAATCCTTTATGGCAAATGTGTGAGCTAATTTTACCTTAAGCTTAGTAATTTTTATGCATGTGTGAACCTGTAACAAGTATATCATCTACATACAGTAATAGGATAATATAACTACCATTATCCAATCTGTTAAAATAAACACAATGGTTAGATTGACAGTTACTAAAGCCATGCTCTATCATAAACCTGTTAAACCTCAAATACCATTGTCTTGGAGCTTGCTTAAGACCATATAAGCTTTTCTTTAACCTGCACATAAGTTTCTCCTTACCTTTGACCTTAAAACCTTCCACTTGATCCATATATATCTCTTCATCCAAATCTCCATGAAAAAATGTTGTCTTAACATCAAGCTACTCAAGATGCAAATCTTCAATAACAACTAAAGACAATAGAGTCCGAATAGAAGTCATCTTTACTACAGGAGAAAAAATTTCACCAAAATCAATACCTAGTTTCTATGTAAATCCCTTTACTACCAGCCTGGCCTTATGTCTCATTTGTCCATTCTCTCCTTCCTCTAACCTGTATACCCATTTATTTTTCAGTGCTTTCTTTCCAACTAGAAACTCAACCATATCCCACATATGGTTCTCTTTCAAGGAATCAATTTCCTCATTCAAGCCATGCTCAAATTGTTTCCTAGATTCTACATGCATTGCCTCATTTAAACTTTCTGGTTCTCCACTATCAGTGAGCAACAAGTAGTATAAAGAAGGGGAATAATGAA
The DNA here is from genome assembly GCA_037957365.1 of Torreya grandis. NCBI lineage: Eukaryota > Viridiplantae > Streptophyta > Pinopsida > Cupressales > Taxaceae > Torreya > Torreya grandis. The sequence goes on along the minus strand of JARHVA010003465.1, from coordinate 1,777,862 downwards.
TTTGAGGTTTACTTACCCTTCTAGACCTCCTTATGGGTGTTTGAGACTCATTTATAGCTTGTTGTCCTAAAATTCCTTTTGATAGTGACCGATCTCGGTCATCTCTGACCGACGTTGATCTGCACCTGACCGATGTCAGTTCCACCTGACCGATGTCGATTTCCACCTGATCGATGTCCTTCTCTATGTTTTTTTGTGAGTGTTGATTTTTACCTACGAGCTCATTTTGGAACATAATCTCTTCTAAATCAAGATTGCCCTGCTTAAAATTATTCATCCTCTTGAGTTGATCACTGTAGATCACATTCTCATTGAAAACTACATCACAACTTCTAATAATTTTGTTAGTTTTTAAATTCCACAACTGGAATCTAAAATCTCCAAAACCATAGCCAATGAAAGTGCACCACATATATTTAGCATCCAGCTTCTTTCTATTTTCTTTATTAATGTGCACAAAAGCTTTAGAACCAAAAACTCTAAGAAATGAAAGATCTACCTTTTTACCTATCTAATGCCTCTTATGGAATTCCACCATCTAGTGTAATAGAAGGTCCTCTAGTAATCAGGTAAACCACAGTATCTATAGCTTCTACCCAAAATTGTAAGGGCAAATCAACAGGCAGCCTCATACTCCATGAATGTTCCATTATTGTTCTATTCATCCTTTCAGCAACTCCATTTTGCTGAGGTGTCTTTGGAACCATCCTTTCCCTGCATATTCCACTCATATAATAGTAACTATTGAATTTATTACTACAGTACTCACCACCATTTTCAGATCTAAGGCACTTCAATCTCAAACCTGTTTCATTCTCAACCAAAGCTTTCCATTTCTTAAATCTGTCAAAAACATCATATTTTTTCTTTATGCAATAAACCCATACCTTTCTTGTAGCATCATCAATGAAAGAAAAATAATACTGTGATCCTCCAATAAAAGCTACCTGAGCTGGTCCCCACACGTCTGTGTGAACAAGCTCCAACTTGTGCTTCTTCTTTGTTAACCCAATTTTGAGAAACCTAACTTTCTTCTCTTTCCCAAAAATACAATGCTCACAAAAATCTGGATCTATGCTTTTGAAATCTGAAAGCTTACCTTTTGACTTAAGAACTTTTATTCCCTTCTCACTCATGTCACCAATCCTACGGTGCCACAAGTTTGCATCTACATCTGAAGTAGATAAAATAGAAGGAGAATAATCAGTAACACAAGTAGATAGATAAAATGTACCTACACTCTTACCTTTTGCTAATACAAGTGCACCCTTGGAAACTTTCCAAGATACAACTGTGAGAGTTACTGTGCAACCCTCATCACCCAACTTTCCTATAGAAACTAGATTCATCTTTAGGATTGGTACATCCATGACATCCTTCAACACCCATGTGTTGCCATTCTATAATTTCAGCTACACTTTTCCTTTGCAAATAGTTTGACAAGGCTCATCATCCCCTAAATAAACTTTTTCAAAGTCTCCATGGACATAATCATTGAAAAAATTTCTATTTGGGGTTACATGGAAGGAGGCACCAGAATTTAAAGCCCATGATTCTACTTTATTATCAAAAGAAAATATAAGAGCATTTTGGGCAACAATACCTATAACTTTTACTTCTTTATTACCTTCATGCTGATTTTCTTTGTTATCCTTCAACCAACAATCTTTTTTTGCATGCCCTTTCTTTTCACAATTCCAGTAGGTTATTCTTTCATTTTTGGATTTGGATCTACTTCCCATCTTTGACCTTGATTTTCCTTGCTTGCCCTTTTCTCTTTGCCTTCCCCTACTTTCAACACTTAAAGCATTACCTGATGTTTTCCCTGTGCTTTTCCTACAAATTTCTTCATTCAAGATTACACTAACAACATCTTCAACTTTGAAGATATTTGATGTAGATGCAGTATTACTAACTGCCATTACCAAACTATGCCAACTTTCACGTAAAGAGCATAAGATTAAGAGGGCCTTAATTTTATCATCAAAAATTAGTTTGACTAAATTTAACTAATTTACTAGCATAAGATTAAGAGAGCCTTAATTTTATCATCAAAAACTATTTTGACTAAATTTAACTGATTTACTATTGTATGGAATTCATTAAGATGACTAGATATAGATCCACATTCCTACATTTCCAATTTAAATAATTGCTTCATAAGATATAGCCTATTCAAAGCTAAGGGTTTTTCATATAAATTTGCCAAAGTATCCATTAACTCTATCGTTGTCTTTGCCTGTGATAAGTTGGAAAACACAGAAGATGCTAGGCTCAACCTTATAGATCCAAGAGCCTTTCTATCAATAACATTCCATTCTTCATCTTTGATATCTATGGGCCTCCTTGAAACCCTACCCAACGATAAATATAGATCCTTCTGATACAGATAATCTTCAATCTGCATCCTCAATTGATAATTTTTGCCATTGAATTTCTCCATTCTTAGTTTACTTTCTTCTTCCATTGCTTTACTCCCACTCAATCAGAAACCCCTATGTGTGAATTTTGTAATCAAAAAACACTAACACGCTCTCATACCACTTGTCAATGTTTAGAGTACAATTGATTACTTTTGTATAAGTAACTAAACACGAAATTAAGCTAGAAGTAATAAGTAACTAGAAATTAGAAACAACAAAGAATAAGAGATATGATAAATAATATAATTTGTATTAAACTCTTTCAAAAGGAAATACAATGAAGAAATCTCTCTCATATCCCACACCTCAGATGTGTAGTAATTCTCCTGCAAGAGTTATCTCTCTCTCTCTCTCTTAATTACAACCAACTCAATTACTGAGTTGTTCCCCCTTGCCTACAATACTACCCCATGGGTCTCTTAAATAGAATTGAAAGAAAACAATAATTAGAAAAACAAACTCAAGACAAATTTTAGTCTTTACATGCAAACTAACTGTTCTCCTAAAAATAACAATTTTGAAAATGCCTAGAAATGCACAAAGGTTGGTGTTGGTCTGAAGATGACCGATGCCGATCGACCCCTAACCGATGTTGATTGACCCCTAACTGATGTCAGTTGGTTCTGACTGATGCCGCCAATGCCAATCGACCCCTAACCAATGTTAGTTAGTTTTGACTGATGTCAATTATTATGTAACTGATGTCGGTTACTAGTTAAGCCAAACAATCTCCACATTAGCACATTAGTGAAGCTTTTAGCTCCACAACTCAACAATCTCCAACTTGGAGATAAACAACTACACCTATACCTATACAGCAACATCCTCTAGCTTGTTTCTCTGGTTTGTTTCTCCCTCTTCAAGTTCAATCTTGAAGACTAATAAAAGCTGAATGAAGGTTCAACTTCTCTTTTGTTACTAGCTTTGTTAACATATTAGTAGGGTTCTTATCCATATGGATCTTTTCTAGCTTCAACTGTCCATCCTCCGATACATGTCTAATGAAGTGGTACCTAACCTATATATGTTTGGTTCTTGAATGAAAGGCTGAATACCTTGCCAAATGAATTGCACTTTGACTATCACTATACAATATGTGACTCTCTTGCTCCTTTCCCAAATATTTCATGTACTGAGTCATCCAAATCATTTACTTGCTAGCCTTTGTGACTGCAATGTATTCTACCTCTGTAGTAGACAAGGCAACAACCTTTTTTAGCTTTAAAATCTAGCTAACCACCGTTCCACCAACCGTGAACACATATCCTATGGTGCTTCTCCTGCCATCCAAGTCACCTGCCATATCTAAATCTAAATACCCATGTAGAGATGTGTTTAACTCTCCATAGCATAAATGCCTACTGCTGGTCCCTCTTAGATATCTGAGAATCCACTGAACTACTTTCCAGTGTTCCTTTCCTGGATTGACCATAAACTTGCTGCCAACTCCCACTGCTTAGGCAATATCAGGTCTAGTACATACCATTACATACATCAAGCTACCAATTGTTGAAGCATATGGAACTCTACTCATGCACTCAACCTCATCATGTGATTTATGACACTATTCTTTACTCAACTTGAAGTGTCTAGCCATAGGTGTGCTTACCGGTTTTGCATCCTACATATTGAACCTCTCCAACACCTTATTCACATAATCCTCTTGAGACAAAATCAAACTATGATTTTTCATGTCTCTCTTAATACTCATGCTAAGGATTTTTTTTGCTGCTCCTAAATCCTTCATAGCAAATGTGTGAGCTAATTTTACCTTAAGCTCAGTAATTTCCTACATGTGTGAACCTACAATAAGCATATCATCTACATACAATAATAGGATAATATAACTACCATTATGTAATTTGTTAAAATAAACACAATGGTTAGATTGACATTTACTAAACCCATGCTCTATCATAAACTTTTCAAACCTCAAATACCATTATCTTAGAGCTTGCTTAAGACCATATAAGCTTTTCTCCAACCTGAACACAACTTTCTCCTTACCTTTGACCTCAAAACCTTCTGGCTGATCCATATATATCTCTTCATCCAAATCTCCATGAAAAAATATTGTCTTAACATCAAGCTGCTCAAGATGCAAATCCTCAATAACAACTAAAGACCTTATGTCTAATTTATCCATTCTCTCCTTCCTTTAACCTATATACCCATTTATTTTTTAGTGCTTTATTTTTGGCTAGAAACTCAACCAAATCCCACGTATGGTTCTCTTCCAAGGAATCAATTTCCTCATTCATGCCATACTCTCGTTGTTTCCTAGATTCTACATGCATTACCTCATCAAAACTTTCTAGTTCTCCACCATCAGTGAGCAATAAGTCATATAAAAAAGGGGAATAATGAATTTGAGGTTTACTTACCCTTTCAAACCTCCTTATGGGTGTTTGAGACTCATTTATAGCTTGTCCACCCAAATTTCCTTTTGACAGTGACCGATCCTAGTCATCTCTGACCGACATCGATTTACACCCAATCAATGTCGATTCCACTTGATTGATGTCAATTTCCACCTGATCGACATCAGTTTCCACCTAACTGACATCGGTCTCTATTTTTTTTGTGAGTGATGATTTTTACCTGCAAGCTCATTTTGGAACATAACCTCTTCCAAATCAAGATTTCCCTACTCAAAATTATTCAACCTCTTGAGATGATCACTGTACATCACCTTCTCATTTAAAACTACATCATAGCTTTTAATAATTTTATTAGTTTCTAAATTCCACAACCAGAATCCAAAATCTCTAAAACCATAGCCAATGAAAGTGCATCGCATAGATTTAGCATCCAACTTCTTTCTATTTTCTTTATCAATGTGCACAAAAGCTTCAGAACCAAAAACTCTGAGAAATGAAAGATCTAATTTTTTACCTATCTAATGCCTCTTCTGAAATTCCACCATCTAGTGTAGTAGAAGGTCCTTTGTTAATCAGGTAAACTGTAGTATCTACAGCTTCTACCCAAAACTATAAGGGTAAACCAACATGCAACCTCATACTCTGTGCATGCTCCATTATTGTTCTATTCATCCTTTTAACAACTCCATTTTGCTAAGGTGTATTTGGATCCATCCTTCCCCTATGTATTCCACTCATAGAATAGTAACTATTGAATTTATTACTGTATTACTCACCACCATTGTTAGATCTAAGGCACTTCAATCTCAAACTTGTTTCATTCTCAACCAAAGCTTTCCATTTCTTAAATGTGTCAAAAACATCAGATTTTCTCTTTATGCAATAAAACCAAAATTTTCTTGTAGCATCATCAATGAGAGAAGCATAATACTATAATCCTCCAATAGAAGCTACCTAAGCTGGTCCCCACACATCTGTGTGAACAAGCTCCATCTTGTGCTTCTTCTTTGTTGACTTACTATTGAGAAACCTCACTTTCTTTTGTTTTCCAAAAATACAATGCTCACAAAAATCTAGATATATACTTTTCAAATCTGAAAGCTTACCTTTTGAATTAAAAACTTCCATTCCCTTCTCACTCATGTGACCAAGCCTAAAGTGCTACAACTTTGCATCTACATCTAAAGTAGATAAAATAGAAGGAGAATAATAAGTAATACAAGTAGATAGATAAAGTGTACCTACTCTCTTACCTTTTGCTAATACAAGTACACTCTTGGAAACTTTCCAAGATTTAGTTGTGAGAGTTACTGTGCAACCCTCATCACCCAACCTTCTTGTAGAAATCAGATTCCTCTTCAGAATGGGTACATGTATGACATCCTTCAACACCCATGTGTTGCCATTATGCAATTTCAGCTGCACTTTTTCTTTTTCAATAATTTGACAAGGCTCATCATCACCTAAATAAATTTTTTTAAAGTCTCCATGGACATAATCATTAAAAAATTCTCTATTTGAGGTTGCATAGAAAGAGGCACTAGAATATAAAACCCATGATTCTACTTTATTATCCAAATAAAATATAAGAGCATCTTGTGCAACAATACCTGCAACTTTTACTTCTTTATTACCTTCATGCTGATTTTCTTTATTATCCTTTAACCATCAATCTTTCTTTCCATGCCCTTTCTTTCCACAATTCTAGTAGGTTATTCTTCCATTTCTAGATTTGGATCGACTTCCCATCTTTGACCTTGATTTGCCTTCCTTGCCCTTCTCTCTTTGCCTTCCCCTGCTTTCAACACTTAAAGCATTACCTGATGTTTTCCCTGTGCTTTTCTTGCAAATTTCTTCATTCAAGATTACACTAACAACATCATCAACTTTCAAGATATTTGAAGCAAATGCAGTATTACTAACTATGATTACCAAACTATGCCAACTTTCACGTAAAGAGCATAAAATTAAGAGGGCCTTAATTTCATCATAAAAAACTATTTTGACTGAATTTAACTAATTTACTTTTGTATGGAAATCATTAAGATGACTAGATACAGATCCACCATCCTACATTTGAAAATTAAATAATTGCTTCATAAGTTATACCTTATTCAAAGCTGAGGGTTTTTCATATAAATTTACCAAAGTATCCATTAACTCTATCATTGTCTTTGCCTGTGATAAGTTAGAAAATATAGAAGATGCCAAGCTTAACCTTATAGATCCAAGAGAATTTTTATGAAGAACATTCCATTCTTCATCTTCCATATCTATGGGCTTCCTTGAAACCCCACCTAAAGGTAGATATAGATCTTTCTGATACAGATAATCTTCAATTTGCATCCTGCATAATTGATAATTTTTGCCATTGAATTTCTCTATTCTTATTTTACTTTCATTTACCATTTCTTTACTCCCACTCAATCAGAAACCCCTATAAGTGAATTCTATAATCAACAAACACTAACACGCTCTGATACCACTTGTTAGTGTTTAGAGTACAATTCATTACTTTTATATACGCAACTAGGCACAAAATTGAACTAGAAGTAATAAGTAACTAGAAATCAAAAACATCAAAGAATAAGAGATACGAGAAACAATACAATTTGTATTAAACTCTTCCAAAAGAAAATACAATGAATAAATCTCTCTCTTCTCACACCTCTTAGATGTATAGTAATTCTCCCTCAAGAGTTCTCTCTCTCTCTCAATTACAACCAACTCAATTACTAAGTTATTCCCCCTTGCTTACAATACTACCCCATGGGCCTCTTAAATAGAATTGAAAGCAACCAATAATTAGAAAAATAGACTCAAGACTAATTTTAGTCTTTACATGCAATCTAACTGTTCTCCTAAAAATAGCAATTTTGGAAACCCTTGAAAATGCACAGAAGTCAGTGTCAGACTGAAGATGACCGATGCCAGCTGACCCCTAACTGATGTCAGTCGACCCCTAACCAATGTCAATTGGTTCTGATCAATGTCGCCGATGTTGATTGACCCCTAACTGATGTCGGTTGGTTATGAACAATGTCAGTTACTATGTAATCAATTTTGGTTACTAGTTAAGCCCAACAACCTCCATAATAACACATCAATGAAGCTTTTAGCTCCACAACTCAATAATCTCCCACTTGGAGATAAATAGCTGCACATGTACCTATATAGCAACATATTCTAATTTTTTTCTCCCTCTTCAAGTTCAATCTTGAAGACCAACAAAATTTGAATGAAGGTTCAACTTCTCCTTTGTTACCGGCTTTGTTAACATATCAGCAGGGTTCTTATTCATATGGATATTTTCTAGCTTCAATTGTCCATCCTCCAATACCTGTCTAATGAAATGGTACCTAAGCTGTATATGTTTAGTTCTTGAATGAAAGGTTGAATTCTTTACCAAATGAATTACATTTTGACTATCACTATACAATCTACAACTCTCTTGCCTTTTCGCAACTCTTCCATGAACTGAGTCATCCAAGTCATTTCCCTGCTAACCTCTATGACTGCAATGTATTCTTCCTTTGTAATAAACAAGATAAGAACCTTATAAAACTTTGAAATCTAGCTAACCGCCATTCCACCAATAGTGAACACATATCTTATGGTGCTTCTCCTGCCATCCAAGTCACCTACCATATCTGAATCTACATACCCATGTAGAGAAGTGTTTGACCCTCCATAGCATAAATGCCTACTCCTGGTCCCTCTCAGATATCTGAGAATCCATTAAACTACTTTCTAGTGTTCCTTTCCTAGATTGGCCATAAACTTGCTGACAACTCCCACTGCTTGGGCAATATCAGGTCTAGTACATACCATTACATACATCAAGCTCAAAACTGCTAAAGTATATGAAAGTCTACTCATGTACTCAACCTCATCATGTGATTTAGGACACTATTCTTTACTCAACTTGAAGCATTCAACCATAGGCGTGCTTATCGGTTTTGCATCCTGCATATTGAACCTCTCTAACACCCTATTCACATAATCCTCTTGAGACAAAATCAAAATCTAATTTTTTCTATCTATTTTAATACTCATGTCAAAGATTTTATTTGCTGCTCCTAAATCCTTCATGACAAATGTGTGAGCTAATTTTACCTTAAGCTTAGTAATTTCTTGCATGTGTGAACCTACAACAAGCATATCATCTACATACAATAACAAGATAATATAACTATCATTATCCAGTCTGTTAAAATAAACACAATGGTTAGATTGACATTTACTAAATCCATGCTCTGTCATAAACCTATCAAACCTCAAATACCATTGTCTTGGAGCTTGCTTAAGACCATATAAGCTTTTTTTCAACTTGCACACAAGTTTTTCATTACCTTTGACCTCAAAACCTTCCACCTGATCCATATATATCTCTTCATCCAAATCTCCATGAAGAAATGTTGTCTTAACATCAAGCTGCTCAAGATGCAAATCCTCAATAGCAACTAAAGACAATAGAGTCCGAATAGAAGTCATCTTTACTATAAGAGAAAAAAAATCACCAAAATCAATACCTAGTTTTTGTGCAAATCCCTTTACTACCAACCTGGCCTTATAACTCATTTGTCTATTCTCTCCTTCTTTTAACCTATATACCCATTTATTTTTTAGTTCTTTTTTTTTGGCTAGCAACTCAACCAAATCCCACGTATGGCTCTCTTCCAAGGAATCAATTTCCTCATTCATGTCATGCTCCCACTGTTTCCTAGATTCTACCTGCATTGCCTCATCAAAACATTATGGTTCTCTACCATCATTGAGCAAAAAGTAGTATAAATAAGGGGAATAACAAATTTGAGGTTTACTTACCCTTTCAGACCTCCTTACAGGCATTTGAGACTCATTTAGAGCAGGTTGTACACCCAAATTTCCTTCTGACAGTGACTGATCTTGCTCATCTCTAACCAATTTTGGTCTGCACCTAATTGATGTCGATTCTACCTGACCGACGTTAGTTTCCACTTGACCGATGTCAATTTCCCCCTAACTAATATCAGTCTCTATGTTTTTCTATGAGTGATGATTTTTACCCACAAGTTCATTTTGGAACATAACCTCTTTCAAATCAAGATTGCCCTACTTAAAATTATTCAGCCTCTTAGGCATATCACTGTACATCACCTTCTCATTGAAAACTACATCACAGCTTCTAATAATTTTGTTAGTTTTTAAATTCCACAACTAGAATCTGAAATCTCTAAAACCATAGCCAATGAAAGTGCACTACATAGATTTAGCATCCAGTTTCTCTCTATTTTCTTTATCAATGTGCACAAAATCTTCAGAACCAAATACTTTGAGAAATGAAAGATCTACATTTTTACCTATCAATTGCCTCTTCTGGAATTCCACCATCTAGTGTAGTAGAAGGTCCTTTGTTAATCACGTAAACCATAGTATCTACAGCTTTTGCCCAAAATTGTAAGGGCAAACTAGCATGCAACCTCTTATTCCGTGCACGCTCCATTATTTTTTTATTCATTCTTTCAGCAACTCCATATTTCTGAGGTGTCCTTAGAACCATCCTTTTCCTATGTATTCCACTAATAGAACATTAACTATTAAATTTATTGCTACAGTACTCACCATCATTGTCAGATCTAAGGTACTTCAATCTCAAACTTGTTTCATTCTCAACCAAAGCTTTCCATTTCTTAAATGTGTCAAAAACATCATATTTCCTCTTTATGTAATAAACTCATACCTTTTTTGTAGCATCTTCAATGAAAGAAACATAATACTATGATCCTTCAATAGAAGCCACCTGAGCTTGTCCCCACACGTCTGTGTGGACAAGCTCCAACTTGTGCTTCTTCTTTGTTGACCTAGTTTTGAGGAACCTCACTTTCTTCTATTTTCTAAAAATAAAATTTTCATAGAAATCTAGATCTATGCTTTTAAAATCTGAAAGCATACCTTTTGACTTAAGAACTTTCATTCCCTTCTCACTCATGTGACCAAGCCTAAAGCGCCACAACTTTGCATCTACATCTGAAGTAGATAAAATAGAAGGAGAATAATTAGTAATACAAGTAGATAGATAAAGTGAACCTACTCTCTTATATTTTGTTAATACAAGTGCACCCTTGGAAACTTTCAAATATTCAGCTGTGAGAGTTACTGTGCAACCCTCATCACCCAAATTTCTTGTAGAAATTAGATTCCTCTTCAGGATGGGTACTTGCATGACATCCTTCAACACCCATGTGTTGCCATTCTACAATTTTAGTTACACTTTTCCTTTGCAAACAATTTGACAAGGCTCATGATCCCCTAAACAAACTTTTCTAAAGTCTCCATGGACATAATCATTAAAAAATTATCTATTTAGGGTTGCATGGAAAGAGGCACCAGAATCTAAAACCCATGATTCTACTTTATTATCTAAAAAAAATATAAGAGCATCATGTGCAACAATACCTACAAATTTTGCTTCTTTATTACCTTCATGCTAATTTTCTTTGTTATCCTTTAACCAACAATCTTTCTTTGCATGTCATTTCTTTCCACAATTCTAGCAGGTTATTCTTCCATTTATGAATTTGGATCTACTTCCCATCTTTGACCTTGATTTCTCTTGCTTGCCTTTCTCCCTTTGCCTTTCCCTGCTTTCAACACTTAAATCATTGGCTGATGTTTCTCATGTGCTTTTCTTACATATTTGAAGCAGATGCAAGCTTACTAACTATCATTACCAAACTAGGCCAACTTTCAAGTATAGAGCATAAGATTAAGAGAGCCTTAATTTTATCATCAAAAAATATTTTGATTGAACTTAACTAATTTACTATTGTATGGAAATCATTAAGGTGATTAGATACAGATCCACCTTCCTAAATTTTTAAATTAAATAATTGCTTCATAAGATATACCTTATTCGAAGCTGAGGGTTTTTCATATAACTTTGCCAAGGTATCCATTAACTCTACCATTGTCGTTGCCTGTGATAAATTAGAAAACACAAAAGATGCCAGGCTCAACCTTATAGATCTAAGAGTCTTTCTATCAAGAACATTCTATTCTTCATCTTCCATATTTGTGTGCTTCCTTGAAACCCCACTCAGCGGTAAATATAGATCTTTTTGATATAGATAATCTTCAATCTATATCTTCCATAATTGATAATTCTTGCCATTGAATTTTTTCATTCTTAGTTTTCTTTCTTCTGCCATTGCTTTACTCCCACTCAATCAAAAATCCCTGTTAGTGAATTTTATATTCAACAAACACTAACATGCTCTGATACCACTTGTCAGTGTTTAGAGTACAATTGATTACTTTTGTATAAGCAACTAAACACGAAATTGAACCAGAAGTAATAAGTAACTGAAATCAAAAACAAAAAAGAATAGGAGATATGAGAAACAATACAGTTTGTATTAAGCTCTTTCAGAAGGAAATACAATGAAGAAATCTCTCTCTTCTGACACCTCTCAGACATACAATAATTCTCCCTCAAGAGTTCTCTCTCTCTCTCTCTTAGTTACAACCAAATCAATTACTGAGTTGTTCCCCCTTGCTTATAATAGTACCCCATGGGTCTCATAAATAGAATTGAAAGCAAACAATAATTAGAAAAATAGACTCAAGACTAATTTTAGTTTTTACATGTAAACTAACTATTCTCCCAAAAATAGCAATTTTGGAAACACCTAGAAATGCATAGAAGTCGGTGTCATTCTAAAGATGATTAATGCTGACCGACCCCTAATTGATTCTAGTCGACCCCTAAGCGATGTCGATTGGTTCTAACCAATGCCGCTAATGTTGGTTGACCCCTAACTGATGTCGATTGGTTTTGACTGATGTCAGTTACAATGTAACTGATGTCGATTACTTGTTAAGCCCAGTAACCTCTACATTATCATTTTATTGAAGCTTTTAAATCCACAACTCAATAATCTCCCACTTGGAGATAAAGAGGTGCACCTGTACCTGTACAACAACATCCTCTAGCTTATTTCTCCCTCTTCAAGTTCAATCCAGAAGACCAACAAAATTTAAATGAAGGTTCAACTTCTCATTTGTTATCGTATTTGTTATCATATCAGTACGGTTCTTATCCATATAGATCTTTTTAAGCTTCAACTATGCATCCTCTAATACCTGTCTAATAAAGTGGTACCTAAGCTGTATATGTTTTGTTCTTGAATGAAAGGCTAAATTCTTTACCAAATGAATTACACTTTAACTATCACTGTATAATCTACAACTCTCTTTCTCCTTTTCCAACTCTTCCATGAATTGAGTCATCCAAATCATTTCTTTGCTAGCCTCTATGACTACAATGTATTCTGCCTCTGTAGTAGACAAGGCAATAACCTTTTACAACTTTGAAATCTAGCTAACCGCCATTCCACCAATAGTGAACACATATCCTATGGTGCTTCTCCTACCATCCAAGTCACCTACCATATCCAAATCTACATACCCATATAGAGAAGTGTCTGACCCTCCATAGCATAAATGCCTATTGATGATCCCTCTCAGATATCTGAGAATCTACTAAACTACTTTCCAGTGTTCCTTTTCTGGATTGGCCATAAACTTGCTGACAACTCCCACTACTTGGGCAATATCAAGTCTAGTACATACCATTGCATAAATCAAGCTCCCAACTACTGAAAAATATGAAACTCTATTCATATACTCAACCTCATCATGTGATTTATGACACTATTCTTTGCTCAACTTGGAGTGTCCAGCCATAGGTGTGCTTACCGATTTTGCATCTTGCATATTGAACCTCTCCAACACCTTATTTACATAATCCTCTTGAGATAAAATCAAACTGTGATTTTTCCTATCTCTCTTAATACTCATTCCAAAAAAATTATTTGCTACTCCTAAATCCTTCATGGCAAATATGTGATCTAATTTTACCTTAAGCTCAGTAATTTCTTACATGTGTGAACCTACAATAAGCAAATCATATCCATACAGTAACAAGATAATATAACTACCATTATCTGATCTGTTAAAATAAATATAATGGTTAGATTGACATTTACTAAAGCCATGCTCTATCATAAACCTATCAAATCTCAAATACCATTGTCTTGGATCTTGCTTAAGATCATATAAGCTTTTCTTCAACCTGCACATAAGTTTCTCTTTACTTTTGACCTCAAAACCTTTCCATTGATCCATATATATCTATTCATCCAAATTTACATGAAGAAATGTTGTCTTAACATCAAGCTACTCAAGATGCAAATCCTCAATAGCAACTAAAGACAATACAATTTGAATAGAAGTCATCTTTACTACAGGAGAAATCTTTTTACCAAAATCAATACCTAGTTTCTATGTGAATCCCTTTACTATCAACCTAGCCTTATGTCTCATTTGTCCATTCTCTCCTTACTTTAACCTGTATACCCATTTGCTTTTTAGTGCTTTCTTTGCGACTAGCAACTTAACCAAATCCCACGTATGGTTCTCTTCCAAGGAATCAATTTCCTCATTCATGCCATGTTCCCACTGTTTCTTGGATTCTACCTACATTGCCTCATCAAAACTTTTTGGTTCTCCACCATCAATGAGAAACATGTAGTATAAAGAAGGGGAATAATGAATTTGAGGTTTACTTACCCTTTCAGACTTCCTTATGGGTATTTGAGACTCATTTATAGCTTGTTGTCTACACCTGACCGATGTCAATTCCATCTGACTGACATTGGTTACCACTTGACCGACGTTAGTCTCTGTATTTTTTTGTGAGTGATGATTTTTACCTATGATTTCATTTTAAAACATAACCTCTTCCAAATCAAGATTGCCTTGCTCAAAATTATTCAGCCTATTGAGTTGATCACTGTACATCACCTTCTCATTAAAAACTACATCACGGCTTCTAATAATTTTGTTAGTTTCTAAATTCCATAACTGAAAGTTGAAATCTCTAAAACTATAGCCAATGAAAGTGCACCGCATAGATTTAGCATCTAACTTCTTTTTATTTTCTTTACCAATGTGCACAAAAGCTTCATAACCAAAAAATCTGAGAAATAAAAGATCTACCTTTTTACCTATCTAACACATCTTTTATAATTCTACCATCCAGTGAAATAAAAGGTCCTCTATTAATCAGATAAATTGTAGTATCTATAGATTCTATCCAAAATTGTAAGGGCAAACCAGCATCCAACCTCATACTCTGTGCACTCTCCATTATTATTCTATTCATCCTTTTAGAAAATCTATTTTTCTGAGGTGTCCTTAGAACCATCATTTCCCTGTGTATTCCACTCATGTAATAGTAACTATTAAATTTATTGATGTAGTACTCACCACCATTGTCAGATCTAAGGCACTTCAATCTCAAACTTGTTTCATTCTCTACAAAAGCTTTTCATTTCTTAAATATGTAAAAAACATCAGATTTCTTCTTTTTGCAATTAACCCATACCTTTCTTGTAGCATCATAAATGAATGAAACATAATACTGTGATCCTCCAATAGAAGCTACTTGAGCTAGTCCCCACATGTATGTGTGAAGAAGCTCCAACTTGTGCTTTTTTTTTGTTGACCCAGTTTTGAGAAACCTCACTTTTTTCTATTGTCCAAAAATACAATGCTCACTAAAATCTAGATCTATGCTTTTCAAATTTGAAAGCTTAGCTTTTGACTTAAGAACTTTCATTCCCTTCTCACTCATGTGACCAAGCCTAAAGTGCCACAACTTTGCATCTACATCTGAAGTAGATAAAAAAGAAAGAGAATAGTCAGTAATACAAGTAGATAGATAAAGTGTACCTACTCTCTTACCTTTTGCTAATACAAGTGCAACCTTAGAAACTTTTCAAGATTTAGCTATGAGAGTTACTATAAAACCCTCATCACCCAACTTTTCTATAGAAATCAGATTCCTCTTCAGGATGGGTACATCCATGACATCCTTCAAAACCCATGTGTTGCCATTCTACAATTTTAGTTGCACTTTTCCTTTGCCAACAATTTGACAAGGCTTAGCATCTCCTAAATAAACTTTTCCAAAGTCTCCACGAACATAATCATTGAAAAATTCTCTATTTGGGGTTGCATGGAAAGAGGCACCAGAATCTAAAACCTATGATTCTACTTTATTATCCAAAGAAAACATAAGAGCATCATGTGAAACAATACCTACAACTTTAACTTATTTATTACCTTCATGCTAGTTTTCATTATTATCCTTCAACCAACAATCTTTCCTTGCATGCCCTTTCTTTCCACAATTCTAGCAGGTTATTCTTCCATTTCTAGATTTGGATCTACTTTCCATCTTTGACCTTGATTTCCCTCGCTTGTCCTTCTCTCTTTGCCTTCCCCTGCTCTCAACACTTAAAGCATTACTTGATGTTTCCCTTATGATTTTCTTGTAAATTTCTTCATTCAAGATTACACTAACAACACCAACTTTAAAGATATTTGAAGCAGATGCAATATTGCTAACTATCATTACCAAACTATGCCAACTTTCAGGTAAAGAGCATAAGATTAAGAGAGCCTTAATTTCATCATCAAAAACTATTTTGACTAAATTCAATTGATTTACTATTGTGTAGAAATTATTAAGATGACTAGATATAGATCCACCTTCCTACATTTAAAAATTGAATAATTGCTTCATAAGATATACCTTATTCGAAATTGAGGGTTTTTCATATAAATTTGCCAAAGTATCCATTAACTCTATCGTTGTCTTTGCCTGTGACAAGTTGGAAAACACATAAGATGTCAGGGTCAACCTTAAGATCCAAGAGACTTTCTATCAAGAACATTCCATTCTTCATCTTCCATATCTTTGGGCTTCCTTGAAACTCCACCCAATGGTAAATATACATCTTTTTGATACAGATAATCTTCAATCTGCATCCTCTATATTTGATAATTTTTGCCATTAAATTTCTCCATTCTTAGTTTACTTTCTTCTACCATTACTTTACTCCCACTCAATCAGAAACCACTATGAGTGAATTTTGTAATCAACAAACACTAACACGCTCTGATACCACTTGTCAGTGTTTATAGTATAATTGATTACTTTTCTTATAAGTAACTAATCACAAAATTAAACTAGAAGTAATAAGAAACTAGAAATTAGAAATAGCAAAGAATAGGAGATAAGAAAAATAATACAATCTATATTAAACTCTTCCAAAAGGAAATACAATGAATAAATCTCTCTTCTCACACCACTCAGATGTACAGTAATTCTCCCTCAAGATTTCTCTCTCTCTCTCTCAATTACAACCAACTCAATTACTGAGTTGTTCCCTGTTGCTTACAATACTACCCCATGGGTCTCTTAAATAGAATTGAAAGCAAACAATAATTAGAAAAATAGACTCAAGACTAATTTTAGTCTTTACATGAAAACTAATTGTTCTCCTAAAAATAGCAATTTTGGAAATGCCTGGAAATGCACAAAAGTCAGTGTCAGTGTGAAGATGACCGATGTCGACCGACCCTAACCGATGTCGATTGACTCCTAACCGATGTCAGTTGGTTCTGACTGATGTCGCCAATGCCGGTCAACCCCTAACTGATGTCGATTGGTTCTAACCAATGTCGGTTACTATGTAACTAATCTCGGTTACTGATTAAGCCCAGTAACCTCCACATTAGCACATCAGTGAAGCTTTTATCTCCACAACTCAACAATCTCCCACTTAGAGATAAATAGCTGCACCTGTACCTGTACAACAACATCCTCTAGCTTGTTTCTCTGGCTTGTTTCTCCCTCTTCAAGTTCAATCTTGAAGACCAACAAAATTTGAATGAAGGTTCAACTTCTCCTTTATTACCGGCTTTGTTAACATATCAGTAGGGTTATTATCTGTATGGATCTTTTCTAGCTTCAACTATCCATCCTCCAATACCTATCTAATGAAGTGGTACCTAAGTTGTATATATTTGGTTCTTGAATGAAAGGCTGAATTCTTTGCCAAATAAATTACACTTTGTCTATCACTGTACAATCTACAACTCTCTTTCTCCTTTTTCAACTCTTTCATGAACTGATTCATCCAAATCATTTCCTTGCTATCCTCTTTGACTGCAATGTATAATGCCTCTGTAGTAGACATGGCAACAACCTTCTACAACTTTGAAATCTAGCTAATCACCATTCCACCAATAGTGAACACATATTTTGTGGTGTTTCTCTTTCCATCTAAGTCACCTACCATATCTAAATCTACATACCCATGTAGAGAAGTGTTTGACCCTCCATAGCATAAATGCCTATTGTTGGTCCCTCTTAGATATCTTAGAATCCACTAAACTACTTTTTAGTGTTCTTTTCCTGGGTTAGCCATTAACTTGCTGACAACTCCCACTACTTGAAAAATAGTATGTCTAGTACATACCATTACATACATGAAGCTCGCAACTACTGAAACATATGGAACTCTACTCATGTACTCAACCTCATCATGTGATTTAAGACACTATTCTTTGCTCAACTTGAAGTGTCTAGCCACAGGTGTGCTTACCAGTTTTGCATCCTACATATTGAACGTCTTCAACACCTTATTCACATAATCCTCTTGAGACAAAATCAAATTGTGATTTTTCCTGTCTCTCTTAATACTCATGCCAAGGACTTTCTTTACTGCTCCTAAATCCTTCATGGCAAATGTGTCAGCTAATTTTACCTTAAGCTTAGTAATTTTCTACATGTGTGAACCTGTAACAAGCATATCATCTACATACAAAAATAAGATAATATAACTACCATTATCCAATCTATTAAAATAAACACAATGGTCAAATTGATATTTATTAAAACAATGCTCTATTATAAACCTGTCAAACCTCAAATACCATTGTCTTAGAGCTTGCTTAAGACTATATAAGCTTTTCTTCAACCTGTACACAAGTTTCTCTTTACCTTTGACCTCAAAACATTCTAGGTGATCCATATATATCTCTTCATCCAAATCTCCATGAAAAAATGTTGTCTTAACATCAAGCTGCTCAAGATGCAAATCCTCAATAGCAACTAAAGACAATACAGTCTGAATAGAAGTCATTTTTACTACAAAGAGAAAAAATTTCACTAAAATCAATACCTAGTTTGTGTGCAAATCTCTTTACTACCAACCTGGCCTTATGTCTCTTTTATCCATTCTCTCCTTCCTTTAACCTGTATACACATTTGTTTTTCAGTGCTTTCTTTCTGGCTAGCAACTCAACCAAATCTCACGTACGGTTCTCTTCCAAAGAATCAATTTCCTCTTTCATGCCATGCTTCCGTTGTTTCCTAGATTCTACCTGCATTATCTCATCAAAACTTTTTGGTTCTCTACCATTAGTGAGCAAAAAGTAGTATAAAAAAGGGGAATAACAAATTTGAGGTTTACTTACCCTTTTGGACCTCTTTATGGGCATTTAAGACTCATTTACAGCTTGTTGTCTGCCCAAATTTCCTTCTGACAGTGACCAATCGCGGTCATCTCTGATTGACATCGATCTGCACCTGACCGATGTCAATTCCACCTGACTTACATCAGTTTCCATCTAACCGACATCAATTTCTACCTGATCGACGTCGGTCTCTGTATTTTTTTGTGAGTGATGATTTTTACCCGCGAGATCATTTGAAACATAAGCTCTTCCAAATCAAGATTGCCTTGCTCAAAATTATTTAGCCTATCAAGTTGATCATTGTACATCACCTTCTCATTAAAAACTACATCACAACTTCTAATAATTTTGTTAGTTTCTAAATTCCACAACCAGAATTTAAAATCTCTAAAACCATAGCCAATGAAAGTGCATGACATAGATTTAGCATCCAGCTTCTTTCTATTTTATTTATCAATATGTACAAAAGCATCAGAACCAAAAACTCTAAGAAATAAAAGATCTACCTTTTTACCTGTCCAACACATTTCTAGAATTCCACCATCTAGTGTAATAGAAGGTCCTCTGTTAATCAGGTAAACCATAGTATCTACAGCTTTTGCCCAAAATTGTAAGGGCAAATTAACATGTAACCTCATACTCCGTGCATGCTCCATTATTGTTCTATTCATCCTTTTAGCAACTTTGTTTTGCTGAGGTGTCCTTAGAACTATTTTTTTCTATGTATTCGACTCAAAGAATAGTAACTATTAAATTTAATGTTGTAGTACTCACCACCATTGTCAGATCTAAGGCACTTCAATTTCAAACTTGTTTCATTCTCAACCAAAACTTTCATGTCTTAAATGTGTCAAAAACATTATATTTTCTCTTTATGCAATAAACCCATAATTTTTTTCTAGCATCATCAATGAAAAAAATATAATACTGTGATCCTCTAATAGAAGCTACCTGAGCTGGTCCCCACATGACTATGTGAACAAGCTCCAACTTATGCTTCTTTTTTGTTGACTTAGTTATGAGAAACCTCACTTTCTACTGTTTCCCAAAAATACAATGCTCACAGAAATATAGATCTATGCTTTTCAAATCTGAAAGCTTACCTTTTGACTTAAAAAATTTCATTCCCTTCTCACTCATGTGACCTAGTCTACAGTGCCACAACTTTGCATCTATATCTGAAGTAGATAAAACAAAAGGAGAATAATCAGTAATACAAGTAGATAGATAAAGTGTACCTAATCTCTTACCTTTTGCTAATACAAGTGCACCCTTGAAAACTTTTTAAGATTCAACTATGAGAGTTATAGTGCAACCCTCATCACCCAACTTTCTTAAAGAAATTAGATTCCTCTTCAGGATGGGTACATGCATGACATCTTTCAACACCCATGCATTGTCATTCTATAATTTCAGCCGCACTTTTCCTTTGCCAACAATTTGACAAGGCTCATCATCCCCTAAATAAACTTTTCCAAAGTCTCCATGGACATAATCATTGAAAATTTCTCTATTTGGGGTTGCATGGAAAGAGGCACCAAAATATAAAACCCATGATTCTACTTTATTATCCAAAGAAAACATAAGAGCATCTTGTGCAACAATACCTACAACTTTTGCTTCTTTATTACCTTCATGCTGTTTTTTTTTGTTATCCTTCAACCAATAATTTTTCTTTGCATGCCCTTTCTTCCCACAATTCTAGCCAGTTATTCTTCCATTTCTAGATTTGGATCTACTTCCCATCTTTGACATTGATTTCCCTTGCTTTCAACACTTAAAGTATTACCTAATGTTTCCCTTATGCCTTTTTTGCAAATTTCTTCATTCAAGATTACACTAACAACATCATTAACTTTCAAGATATTTGAAGCAGATGCAGTGTTACTAACTACCATTACCAAACTATGCTAACTTTCAAGTAAAGAGCATAAGATTAAGAGAGCCTTAATTTCATCATCAAAAACTATTTTGACTAAATTTAACTAATTTATTATTATATGGAAATCATTAAGATGACTAGATATAGATCCACCTTCCTCCATTTGTAAATTAAATAATTGCTTCATAAGATATACCTTATTCAAAGCTGAAGGCTTTTCATATAAATTTACCAAAGTATTCATTAACTCTATCGTTGTCTTTGCCTGTGATAAGTTGGAAAATACAGAAGATGACAGGCTCAACCTTATAGATTCAAGAGACTTTCTATCAAGAACATTCTATTCTTCATCTTCCATATATGTGGGCTTCCTTGAAATGCCACCCAACGGTAAATATAGATCTTTCTAATACAAATAATCTTCAATCTGCATCCTCCATAATTGATAATTCTTGCCATTGAATTTCTCCATTCTTAGTTTAATTTCTTCTGCCATTGCTTTACTCCCACTCAATCAAAAACCCCTATGAGTGAATTCTATAATCAACAAACACTAAAACGGTTTGATACCTCTTATCAGTGTTTAGAGTATAATTGATTACTTTTGTTTAAGAAACTAAACACGGAATTGAATCAGAAGTAATAAGTAACTAAAAATTAAAAATAACAAAGAATAAGAGATATGAAAAAAATACAATCTATATTAAACTCTTCCAAAATAAAATATAATGAATAAATCACTCTCTTCTCACACCTCTCAGATGTACAATAATTATCCCTCAAGAGTTCTCTCTCTCTCTCTCAATTACAACCAACTCAATTATTGAGTTGTTCCCCTTTGCTTATAATACTACTCCATGGGTCTCTTAAATAGAATTGAAAGCAAACAATAATTTGAAAAATAGACTCAAGACTAATTCTAGTCTTTACATGCAAACTAACTATTCTCCAAAAAATAGCAATTCTGGAAACACCTGGAAATGCACAGAAGTCGGTGTCAGCCTAATGATGACCGATGCCGACTGAACCCTAACCGATGTCGATCAACCCCTACCTGAAGTCAGTTAGTTCTGACCAATGCCATCGATGCCAGTTGACCCCTAACCCTTGTTATCATATGAGTAGGGTTCTTATCTATATAAATCCTTTTTAGCTTCAACTATGCATCCTCCAATACCTATCTAATTAAGTGGTACCTAAGCAGTATATGTTTTATTATTGAATGAAAGGATAAATTCTTTACCAAATGAATTACACTTTAACTATCACTGTACAATCTAAAACTCTCTTGCTCTTTTCCCAACTCTTCCATGAACCGAGTCATCCAAATCATTTCCTTGCTAGCCTCTGTGATTGCAATGTATTCTGCCTCTATAGTAGACAAGGCAATAACCTTTTACAACTTTGAAATCTAGCTAACCGCCATGCCACCAATAATGAACACATATCCTATGGTGCTTTTCCTACCATCTAAGTCACCTGCCATATTTGAATCTACATACCCATGTACTTAACCTCATCATGTGATTTAAGACACTATTCTTTGCTCAACTTGAAGTGTCTAGCCATAGGTGTGGTTACTAGTTTTACATCCTGCATATTGAACCTTTCCAACACCTTATTCACATAATCCTCTTGAGACAAAATCAAACTATGATTTTTTTGTCTCTCCTAATACTCATGTCAACAATTTTCTTTGCTGCTCCTAAATCCTTCATGTCAAATGTGTGAGCTAATTTTACCTTAAGCTCAGTAATTTCTTGCATGTGTGAACTTGCAACAAACATATCATCTACATACAGTAATAAGATAATATAACTACCATTATCTAATCTATTAAAATAACACAATGGTCAAATTGACATTTACTAAAACCATGCTCTATCATAAACCTATCAAACCTTAAATACCATTGTCTTGGAGCTTGTTTAAGATCATATAAGCTTTTCTTCATATTGCACACAAGTTTTTCCTTACCTTTGACCTCAAAACCTTCCGGCTGATCCTTATATATCTCTTCATCTAAATCTCCATGAAGAAATGTTGTCTTAACATCAAGCTGCTCAAGTTGCAAATCTTCAATAACAACTAAAGACAATACAGTCCAAATAGAAGTTATCTTTACTACAGGAAAAAAAATTCACCAAAATCAATATCTAGTTTCTATGTAAATCCCTTTACTACCAACCTAGCTTTATGTCTCATTTGTCCATTCTCTCCTTCCTTTAACCTATATACACATTTATTTTTTAGTGTTTTCTTTTTTGGCTGGGAACACAACCAAATCTCATGTATGGTTCTCTTCCAAAGAATCAATTTTCTCATTCATGCCATGCTCCCACTATTTCTTAGATTTTACCTACATTTCCTCATCAAAACTTTCTGGTTCTCCACTACCAATGAGCAACAAGTAGTATAAATAAGAGGAATAATGAATTTGAGGTTTACTTACTGTTTCAGACCTCCTTATGGGCATTTGAGACTCATTTACAGGTTGTTATCTACCCAATTTTCCTTCTGACAGTGATCAATCATGGTCATCTCTGATCGACATCAGTCTACACCTGATCATTGTTGATTCCACCTGACCGATGTCAGTTTCCACCTGACTGACATCAGTTTCCACCTGACTGACATCAGTTTCCACCTGACTGATATCAGTCTCTATGTTTTTCTGTGAGTGATGATTTTTACCTACGAGCTCATTTTTGAATATAACCTCTTCCAAATCAAGATTGCCCTGCTCAGAATTATTTAGCCTCTTGAGCTGATAACTATACATCACCTTCTCATTGAAAACTACATCACAACTTTTAATAATTTTGTTAGTTTCTAAATTCTATAATCGAAATCTGAAATCTCTATAACCATAGCCAATGAAAGTGCATCTCATAGATTTAGCATCCAGCTTCTTTTTATTTTCTTTATCAATGTGCACAAAAGCTTCAGAACTAAAAACTTTGAGAAATGAAAGATCTACCCTTTTACCTATCCAATGCCTCTTCTAGAATTCCACCATGTAGTGTAGTAAAAGGTCCTTTGTTAATCAGATAAATCACAGTATCTACAATTTCTGCCCAAAACTATAAGAGCAAACCAGCATGCAACCTCATACTCCGTGCATGCTCCATTATTGTTCTATTCATCCTTTTAGTAACTCTATTTTGCTGAAGTGTCCTTAGAACCATCCTTTTCTTACATATTGCACTCATAGAATAGTAACTATTGAATTTATTGCTGCAGTACTCACCACCATTGTCAGATCTAAGGCACTTCAATCTCAAACCTATTTCATTATCAACCAAAGCTTTTCATTTCTTAAATACGTCAAAAATATAAGATTTCATCTTTATGCAATAAACCCATACCTTTCTTGTAGCATCATCAATGAAAGAAACATAATACTGTGATCCTCCAATAGAAGCTACCTGAGCTGGTCCCCACACATCTATGTGAACAAGCTCTAATTTGTACTTCTTCTTTGTTGACCCAGTTTTGAGAAACCTCACTTTCTTCTGTCTCCCAAAATTACAATGCTCACTAAAATTTAGATCTATGATTTTCAAATCTGAAAGCTTACCTTTTGACTTAAGAACTTTCATTCCCTTCTCACTCATGTGACTAAGCCTACAATGCCATAACTTTTCATCTAGATCTGAAGTAGATAAAACAGAAGAAGAATAATCAATTATACAAGTAGATAAACAAAGTGTACCTTCTCTCTTACCTTTTGCTAATACAAGTGCACCCTTAGAGACTTTCTAAGATTTATCTATGAGAGTTATTGTGTAACCCTCACCACCCAATCTTTTTACAAAAAATAGATTCATCTTCAGGATGGGTACATGCATGACATCCTTCAACACCCATGTGTTTCCATTCTGTAATTTCAGCTGCACTTTTTCTTTGCCAACAATTTGACAAGGCTCATCATCCCCTAAATAAACTTTTCCAATGTCTCTATGGACATAATCAATGAAAAATTCTCTATTTGGAGTTGCATGCAAAGAGGCACCAAAATCTAAAACCCATGATTCTACTTTATTATTCAAAGAAAACATAAAAGCATCATGTGTAACAATACCTACAAATTTTGCTTCTTTATTACCTTCATGCTGATTTTCTTTGTTATCCTTCAACCAACAATCTTTCTTTGCATGCCATTTCTTTCCATAATTCCAGCAGGTTATTCTTCCATTTCTAGATTTGGATCTACTTCCCATCTTTGACCTTTATTTCTTTTGCTTGCCCTTCTCTCTTTGCCTTGCCCTACTTTCAACACTTAAAGCATTACCTGATGTTTCCCCTATGCTTTTCCTATGAATTTCTTTATTCAAGATTACACTAACAACATCATCAACTTTTAAGATATTTAAAGCAGATGCAGTATTACTAACTGTCATTACCAAACTATGCCAATTTTCACGTAAAGAGCATAAGATTCAGAGAGCCTTAATTTCATCATCAAAATCTATTTTGACTAAATTTAACTGATTTACTATTGTATGGAAATCATTGAGATGACTAGATATAGATCCACCTTCCTACATTTACAAATTAAATAATTACTTCACAAGATATACTTTATTTAAAGCTGAGGGTTTTTCATATAAATTTGCTAAAGTATCCATTAACTCTACCATTGTCTTTGCCTATGATAAGTTGAAAAAAATAGAAGATGTTAGGTTCAACCTTATAGATCTAAGAGCCTTTCTATCAAAAACATTCCATTCTTCATCTTCCATATCTATGGGCTTTCTTGAAACTCCACCCAATTGTAAATATAAATCTTTCTGATATAGATAATCTTCAATCTGCATCCTCCATAATTGATAATTCTTGTCATTGAATTTCTCCATTCTTAGTTTACTTTCTTTTGCCATTGTTTTACTCCCACTCAATCAGAAACCCCTATGAGTGAATTCTTTAATCAAAAAACACAAACATGCTCTGATACTATTTGTCAGTGTTTAAAGTATAATTGATTACTTTTGTATAAGCAACTAAACATGGAATTGAACCAAAAGTAATAAGTAACTAGAAATCAAAAATAATATAGAATAAGAGATATGAGAAACAATATAATCTATATTAAACTCTTCCAGAAGGAAATACAATGAAGAAATCTCTCTCTCCTCACACCTCTCAGATGTACAATAATTCTGCCTCAAGAGTTTTCTCTCTCTCTCAATTACAACCAACTCAATTATTGAGTTGTTCCCCCTTGCTTACAATATTGTCTCATGTGTCTCTTAAATAGAATTGAAAGCAAACAATAATTAGAAAAATAGACTCAAGACTAATTTTAATCTTTACATGCAAATTAACTCTTCTCTTAAAAATAGCAATTTTGAAAATGCCTAGAAATGCACAGAAAACAGTGTCAGTTTGAAGATGACCAATGCCGACTAACCCCTAACTGATATCGATCGACCCCTAACTGATGTCGATTGGTTCTGATTGATGCCACCAATGCCTTTCGACCCCTAACTGATATCGGTTGGTTCTGACCAATGTTGGTTATTGTGTAACTGATGTCGGTTATTGATTAAGCTCAACAACCTCCACACTAGCACATTAGTGAAGCTATTAGCTCCACAACTCAATAATCTCCCACTTGGAGATAAATAGCTGCACCTATACCTATATAGCAATTTCTTCTAGCTTGTTTCTCTGGCTTATTTCTTCCTCTTCAAGTTCAATTTTTAAGACCAATAAAAGTTGAATGAAGGTTCAACTTCTCCTTTGTTACCTGATTTGTTAACATATCAGTAGGGTTCTTATCCATATGGATCTTTTCCAGCTTCAATTGTCTATCCTTCAATACCTATCTAATGAAGTGGTACCTAGGCTGTATACATTTAGTTCTTGAATAAAAGGCTGAATTCTTTGCCAAATGAATTGCACTTTGACCATCACTGTATAATCTACAACTCTCTTACTCCTTTCCTGACTCTTCCAAGAACTAAGTCATCTAAATCATTTCCTTACTAGCCTCTATGACTGTAATGTATTCTGCCTCTATAGTAGACAAGGCAACAACCTTCTGTAACTTTGAAATCTAGCTAACTGCCATTCCATCAATAGTGAACACATATCTTATGGTGTTTCTTCTACCATCCAAGTCACCTGCTATATATGAATCTACATACCCATGTAGAGAAGTGTTTGACCCTCCATAGTATAAATGCCTATTGCTAGTCCCTCTCATATATCTAAGAATCCACTAAACTATTTTCCAGCGTTCCTTTTCTAGATTGGCCATAAACTTGCCAACAACTCCCACTGCCTGGGCAATATGAGGTCTAGTACATACCATTGCATACATCAAGTTCCCAATTGCTAAAGCATATGGTACTTTACTCATGTACTCAACCTTATCATGTGATTAATGACACTGTTCTTTGCTAAACTTGAAGTGTCTAGCCATAGGTGTGCTTATCGGTTTTATATCTTGCATATTAAACCTCTCCAACAACTTATTCACATAATCCTCTTGAGACAATCAAACTTTGATTTTACCTGTCTCTCTTAATACTCATGCCAAGGATTTTTTTTACTACTCCTGAATCCTTAATGTCAAATATGTGAGCTAATTTTACCTTAAACTTAGTAATTTCCTTCATGTGTGAACCTGCAACAAGCATATCATCTACATACAATAATAGGATAATATAACTACCGTTATCTAATCAGTTAAAATAAACACAATGGTCATATTGACATTTACTAAAGCCATAATCTATTATAAACCTGTCAAACCTCAAATACCATTATTTTGGAGCTTACTTGAGACCATATAAGCTTTTCTTCAACCTGGACACAAGTTTCTCCTTAGCTTTGACCTCAAAACCTTTTAGCTGATCCATATATATCTCTTCATCTAAATCTTCATGAAGAAATGTTGTCTTAACATCAAGCTACTCAAGATGTAAATCCTCAATAGCAACTATAGACAATACAGTCTGAATAGAAGTCATCTTTACTAAAGGATAACAAATTTTACCAAAAACAATACCTAATTTTTGTGTAAATCTCTTTACAATCATCCTAGCCTTATGTCTTATTTGTCCATTCTCTCCTTCCTTTAACCTATATACCCATTTATTTTTTAGTGCTTTCTTTTCGACTGGCAACACAACCAAATCTCACGTATGGTTCTCTTCTAAGGAATCAATTTCCTTATTCATGCCATGCTCTCACTATTTTTTGGATTATACCCTCATTGCCTCATCAAAACTTTCTAGTTATCCACTATCAATGAGCAACAAATAGTATAAAGAAGGGGAATAATGAATTTAAGGTTTACATACCCTTTCAAACCTCCTTATGGGCATTTGAGACTCATATACAAGTTGTTGTCTTCCCAAATTTCTTTTTGATAGTGATCGATCTCTGTCATCTCTGACCGACATTAGTTTGCACTTGATTGATGTCGATTCCACCTGACTGACAACGATCTCCACCTAACTGACATCGGTTTCTACCTGACTGACATCGGTCTTTGTGTTTTTCTGTGAGTGATGATTTTTATCTGCAAGCTCATTTTAGAACATAACCTCTTCCAAATCAAGATTGCCCTGGTCAAAATTATTCAGCCTCTTGAGCTGATCATTGTACATCACCTTCTCATTGAAAACTACATCACAACTTCTAATAATTTTTTTAGTTTATAAATTCCACAACTAGAATTTGAAATCTCCAAAACCATAGCTAATGAAAGTGCACCACATAGATTTAGCATCCAACTTCTTTATATTTTCTTTATCAATGTGCACAAAAGCTTTAGAACTAGAAACTCTAAGAAATGAAAGATCTATTTTTTTACTTGTCCAATGCCTCTTCTAGAATTCTACCATCTAGTGAAGTAGAAGGTCCTCTGTTAATCAGGTAAACTATAGTATCTATAGGTTCAACTTAAAACTATAAGGGCAAACCAGCATACAACCTCATACTCTGTGCACGCTCCATTATTATTCTATTCATCTTTTTAGAAACTCTATTTTGTTGAGGTGTACTTGTAACCATCCATTCCCTACGTATTCCACTCATAGAATAGTAACTATTGAATTTATTACTCTCGTACTCACTACCATTATTAGAGCTAGGACACTTCAATCACAAATCTGTTTCATTCTCAACCAAAGCTTTCGATTTCTTAAATGTGTCAAAAACATCAGATTTCCTCTTTATGCAATAAACCCATTCCTTTTTTGTAGCATCATCAATGAAATAAATATAATATTGTGATCCTCTAATAAAAGCTACCTGAGCTGGTCCCCACACATCTGTGTGAAAAAGTTCTAACTTGTGCTTATTCTTTGTTGACCTAGTTTTGAGAAACCTCACTTTTTTTTATTTCCCAAAAATATAATTCTCACAAAAATATAGATATATGATTTTCAAATCTAAAAGCATACCTTTTGACTTAAGAACTTTCATTCCCTTCTCACTCATGTGACCAAGCCTACAGTGCCACAACTTTGCATCTACATCTAAAGTAGATAAAATAGAAGGAGAATAATCAGTAATATAAGTAGATAGATAAAGTGTATCTACTCTCTTACTTTTTACTAATACAAGTGCACTGTTGGAAACTTTCCAAGATTCAGCTGTGAGAGTTACTGTGCAACCCTCATCACTGAACTTTCTTTTAGAAATCAGATTTCTCTTCAGGATGGGTACATGCTTGAATCCTTCAACACCCATGTGTTGCCATTCTACAATTCCAACTACACTTTTCCTTTGCCAATAATTTGAAAAAGCTCATCATCCCCTAAATAAACTTTTTTAAAGTCTCCATGGACATAATCATTGAAAAATTCTCTATATGGGGTTACATAGAAAGAGGCACCAAAATTTAAGACCCATGATTCTACTTTATTATCCAAATAAAATATAAGAGCATCTTGTGGAACAATACCTGCAACTTTTACTTCTTTATTACCTTCATGCTGATTATCTTTGTTATCCTTAACCAACAATCTTTCTTTGCATGCCCTTTCTTTTCACAATTCCAACAGGTTATTCTTCTATTTTTGGATTTGGATCTACTTCCCATCTTTGACGTTGATTTTCCTTACTTTCCCTTCTCTCTTTGCCTTCTCCTACTTTCAATAGTTAAAGCATTACTTGATGTTTCCCCTATACTTTTTTTGCAAATTTTTTCACTCAAGATTACGCTAACAACGTCATCAACTTTCAAGATATTTGAAGCAGATGAAGTATTACTAACTGCCATTATCAAACTATGCCAACTTTCACATAAAGAGCATAAGATTAAGAGAGCCTTAATTTCATCATCAAAAACTATTTTGACTGAATTTAACTGATTTACATTTGTATAGAAATCATTAAGATTACTAGATACAGATCCACCTTCCTGCATTTGCAAATTAAATAATTTATTCATAAGATATACCTTATTCGAAGCTGAGGGTTTTTCATATAAATTTGCCAAAGTATCCATTAACTCTACCATTGTCTTTGCCTCTGATAAGTTAGAAAACACAGAAGATGCCAGGCTCAACCTTATTGATCAAAGAGCCTTTCTATCAAAAACATTCCATTCTTCATCTTTCATATCTGTGGGCTTGCTTGAAACCCCACCAAATGGTAAATATAGATCTTTTTGATACAAATAATCTTCAATCTACATCCTCCATAATTGATAATTCTTGCCATTGATTTTTTTCATTTTTAGTTTACTTTCTTCTGCCATTGCTTTACTCCCACTCAATTAGAAACCCCTATGAGTGAATTCTATAATCAACAAACACTAACATGCTCTGATACCACTTGTCAATGTCTAGAGTACAATTGACTACTTTTGTATAAGCAACTAAATACATAATTGAACCAGAAGTAATAAGTAACTAGAAATCAGAAAAAGCAAAGAATAAGAGATACGAGAAATAATATAATTTGTATTAAACTCTTTCAGAAAGAAATACAATGAAAGAATCTCTCTCTTCTCACACCTCTCAGATGTATAGTAATTCTCCTTCAAGAGTTCTCTCTCTCTCTCACACACAATTACAACCAACTAAATTACTGAGTTGTTCCCCCTTGCTTACAATACTGCCCCATAGGTCTCTTAAATAGAATTGAAAAGAAACAATAATTATAAAAAATAGACTAAAGATTAATTTTACTCTTTACATGCAAACTAACTATTCTCTTAAAAATAGCAATTCTAGAAATGCTTGGAAACACACAAAAGTCAGTGTCAGTCTGAAGATGACTGATGTCAGCTGACCCCTAACTGATGTCGATCAACTACTAATCGATGTCAGTTGGTTCTAATCGATGTCGCCGATGCCAGTTGACCCCTAACCAATGTCAGTTTGTTTTTACTGATGTTGGTTACTATGTAATCAATGCCAGTTACTAGTTAAGCCCAACAACCTCCACATTAGCACATCAGTGAAGCTTTTAGCTCCATAACTCAACAATCTCTCACTTGAAGATAAATAATTGCACTTGTACCTGTACAGTAACATTCTCTAGGTTGTTTCTCTAGCTTGTCTCTCCCTCTTCAAGTTCAATCTTAAAGGCCAATGAAAGTTGAATGAAGGTTCAACTTCTCC
Organism: Torreya grandis; assembly: GCA_037957365.1. NCBI lineage: Eukaryota > Viridiplantae > Streptophyta > Pinopsida > Cupressales > Taxaceae > Torreya > Torreya grandis. The sequence goes on along the minus strand of JARHVA010003465.1, from coordinate 1,746,214 downwards.
TTTGTTACCTCCTTTATTAACATATCAGTAGGGTTCTTATCCATATGGATCTTTTTGAGCTTCAATTGTCTATTCTCTAATACCTGTCTAATGAAGTGGTACCTAAGCTATATATTTTTTGTTCTCAAATGAAAGGCTGAATTATTTTTTAAATGAAATTTACTTTGACTATCATTGTATAATCTACAACACTCTAGCTCATTTTCTAACTTTTACATGAACAGAGTCATCCAAATCATTTTCTTGCTAGCCTCTATGACTATAATGTATTCTACCTCTGTAGTAGACAAGGCAACAACCTTCTTCAACTTTGAAATCTAGCTAACCACCATTCCACTAATAGTGGACACATATCTTGTGGTGCTTCTCTAACAATCCAAATCACTTGCCATATCTGGATCTACATACCCATGTAGAGAAGTGTTTGACCCTCCACAATATAAATGCCTACTACTAGTCTCTCTCAGATATCTAGAAATCCACTAAACTGCTTTCAAGTGTTCCTTTCCTAGATTGGCCATAAACTTTTTGACAACTCTCACTGCTTGAGAAATATTAGGTCTAGTACATACCATTGCATACATCAAGCTCCCAACTGTTGAAGCATATGGAACTCTACTCATGTACTCAACCTCATCATGCGATTTAGGACACTGTTCTTCGCTCAACTTGAAGTGTCCAGCCATAGGTGTGCTTACTGGTTTTACATCCTGCATATTGAACCTCTCCAACACCTTATTCACATAATCCTCTTGAGACAAAATCAAACTATGATTATTCCTATCTCTCTTAATACTCATGCCAAGGATTTTTTTTGCTACTCTTAAATCCTTCATGGAAAATGTGTGAGCTAATTTTACCTTAAGCGCAGTAATTTCTTGCATGTGTGAACCTATAACAAGCATATCATCTACATATAGTAACAAGATAATATAACTACCATTATCTAATCTATTAAAATAAACACAATGGTTAGATTGACATTTACTAAAGCTATGCTTTGTCATAAAATTGTCAAACCTCAAATACCATTATCTTGGAGCTTGCTTAAGACTATATAAGCTTTTTTTCAACTTTCACACTAGTTTCTCCTTACCTTTGACCTCAAAACCTTTTGGTTGATCCATATATATCTCTTCATCCAAATATCCATGAAGAAATGCTATCTTAACATCAAGTTACTCAAGATGTAAATTCTCAATAGCAACTAAAGACAATACAGTTCAAATAGAAGTCATCTTTACTACAAGAGAAAAAATTTCACCAAAATCAATACCTTGTTTCTTTTCAAATCTCTTTACTACCAATCTGGCCTTATGTCTCATTTGTCTATTCTCTCCTTCCTTTAACCTGTATACCCATTTATTTTTTAGTGCTTTCTTTCCGGTTGGTAACTCAATAAAATCCCACATATGGTTCTCTTCCAAAGAATCAATTTCTTCATTTATGCCATGCTCCCACTGTTTCCTAGATTCTACCTGCATTGCCTCATCAAAAAATTTTGGTTCTCCACCATCAGTGAGTAACAAGTAGTATAAACAAGGGTAATAACAAATTTGAGGTTTACTTACCCTTTTAGACCTCCTTACGGCCATTTCAGACTCATTTACATCTTCTTGTCCACCGAATTTTTTTTTTTGACAGTGACCGATCTCAGCCATCTCTGACCGACGCCAGTCTGCACCTGATCGATGTTGATTCCACATAACTGACATCAATTTCCACTTAGCTGATGTTGGTTTCCACCTGACTGACGTCGGTCTCTATGTTTTCTATGAGTGATGATTTTTACCTGTGAGCTCATTTTGGAACATAACCTCTTCTAAATCAAGATTTCCCTACTCAAAATTATTCAGCCTCTTGAGCTGATCACTGTACATCACCTTCTCATTGAAAACTACATCATGGTTTCTATTAATTTTGTTAGTTTCTAAATTCTACAACTGGAATCCAAAATCTCCAAAATCATAGCCAATGAAAGTACACTGCATAGATTTAGTATCCAGCTTCTTTATATTTCCTTTATCAATGTGCACAAAAGCTTTAGAACCAAAAACTCTGAGAAATGAAAGAACTACCATTTTACCTATCTATCGCCTCTTCTAGAATTCCACCATTCAGTGAAATAAAAGGTCCTCTATTAATTAGATAAACTATAATATCTACAGATTCTATCGAAAATTGTAAGAGAAAACTAACATGCAACCTCACACTCTGTGGACTCTCCATTATTGTTTTATTCATACTTTTAGCAAATCCATTTTGCTGAGGTGTCTTTGGAACCATCCTTTCCTTGTGTATTCCACTCATGTAACAGTAACTATTGAATTTATTAATGTAGTACTCACCACCATTGTCAGATCTAAGGCACTTCAATCTCAAACTTGTTTCATTCTCAACAAAAGCTTTTCATTTCTTAAATATGTCAAAAACATTAGATTTCTTCTTTTTGCAATTAACTCATACCTTTCTTGTAGCATCATAAATGAAAGAAATATAATACTATGATCCTCCAATAGAAGCTACTTGAGCTAGTCCCCACATGTCTGTGTGAACAAGCTCCAACTTGTGCTTTTTCTTTATTGACCCAGTTTTGAAAAACCTCACTTTCTTCTATTTTCCAAAAATACAATGCTCACAAAAATCTAGATCTATGCTTTTCAAATCAGAAAGCTTACCTTTTGAATTAAGAACTTTCATTTCTTTCTCACTCATGTGACCAAGCCTACAATGCCATAACTTTGCATCTACATCTAAAGTAGATAAAATAGAAGGAGAATAATCAGTAATACAAATAGATAGATAAAGTGTACCTACTCTCTTACCTTTTGCTAATACAAGTGCATCCTTGGAAACTTTCCAAGATTCAGTTGTGAGAGTTACTGTGAAACCCTCATCACCCAACTTTCTTGTAGAAATCAAATTCCTCTTCTGGATAGGTACATGCATGACATCCTTTAACACCTATGTGTTTCCATTCTACAATTTTAGTTGCATTTCTTCTTTGCCAACAATTTGACAAGGCTCATCATCCCCTAAATAAAGTTTTCCAAATTCTCCGTGGACATAATCATTGAAAACTTCTCTATTTAGGGTTGCATGGAAAGAGGGACCAGAATCTAAAATCCATGATTCTACTTTATTATCCAAAGAAAATATAATAGTGTCATGTGCAACAATACCTACATTTTGTGCTTCTTTATTATGTTCATGCTGATTTTTTTTGTTATCCTTCAAACAACAATCTTTCCTTGCATGCCCTTTCTTTTCACAATTTCAGCAAGTTATTCTTCTATTTCTAGATTTGTATTTACTTCTCATCTTTGACCTTGATTTCCTTTGCTTGCCATTCTCTCTTTGCCTTTCCCTACTTTCAACACTTAAAGCATTACCTGATGTTTCCCCTGTGTTTTTCTTGAAATTTTTTTTATTCAAGATTACACTAACAACATCATCAACTTTCAAGATATTTGAAGCAGATGCAAAGTTACTAACTACCATTACCAAACTATGCCAACTTTCACGTAAAGAGCATAAGATTAAGAAAGCTTTAATTTTATCATCAAAAACTATTTTGACTAAATTTAACTGATTTACTATTGTATGGAAATCATTAAGATGACTAGATACAGATCCACCTTCCTACATTTGCAAATTAAATTATTACATCATAAGATATACCTTATTCAAAGCTGAGGGTTTTTCATATAAATTTGCCAAAGTATCCATTAACTCTGTCGCTGTCTTTGCCTGTGATAAGTTAGAAAATACAAAAGATGCCAGGCTCAACCTTATAGATCTAAGAGCCTTTCTATCAAGAACATTCTATTCTTCATCTTCTATATCTATGGGCTTCCTTGAAACCCCACTAAACAGTAAATATAGATCTTTTTGATACAGGTAATCTTTAATCTGCATCCCCCATAATTGATAATTCTTGCCATTGAATTTATCCATTCTTAGTTTACTTTCTTCTTCCATTGCTTTACTCTCACTCAATCAAAAACTCCTATGAGTGAATTCTATAATCAACAAACACTAACACACTCTGATACCACTTGTCAGTGTTTAGAGTACAATTAATTATTTTTGTATAAGCAACTAAACATGGAATTGAACTAAAAGTAATAAGTAACTAGAAATCAGAAATAATAAAGAATAGGAGATATGAAAAATAATACAATTTGTATTAAACTCTTCCAAAAAAATACAATGAAGAAATCTCTCTCTTCTCACACCTCTCAGATGTACTGTAATTCTCCATCAAGAGTTCTCTCTCTCCTAATTACAACCAACTCAATTATTGAGTTGTTCCCCCTTGCTTACAATACTACCCCATGAGTCTCTTAAATAGATTTGAAAGTAAACAATAATTATAAAAATAGACTCGAGACTAATTTTAGTCTTTACATGCAAAATAATTGTTCTCCTAAAAATAATAATTCTAGAAGTGCCTAGAAACACACAGAAGTCAGTGTCGATCTAAAGATGACCGATGTCAGCTGACCCCTAACTAATGTCAATTGACCCCTAATAGATGTCAGTTGGTTTTGACCAATTCCACTGATGTCAGTCAACCCCTAATCAATGTTGGTTGGTTCTGACTGATGTCTTACCATGTAACTGATTCCAGTTACTGGTTAAGCCCAACAACCTCCACATTAGCACATTAGTGAAGCTTTTAGCTCCACAACTCAACAATATCTCACTTGGAGATAAACAACTGCACCTGTACCTCTACATCAACATCTTCTAGCTTGTTTTTTTGGCTTGTTTTTCCCTCTTCAAGTTTAATCTTGACGAACAACAAAAGTTGAATGAAGGTTTAACTTCTCCTTTATTATCAGCTTTGTTAACATATCAGCAGGGTTCTTATCTATATAGATATTTTTTAACTTCAACTGTCCATCCTCCAATACCTGTCTAATGAAGTGGTACTTAAGCTGTATATGTTTGGTTCTTCAATGAAAAGTTGAATTTTTTGCCAAATGAATTACACTTTGACTATCACTGTACAATCTACAACTCTCTTACTCCTTTTCCAACTCTTCCATGAATTGACATCTAAATCATTTCCTTGCTAGCCTCTATGACTGCAACGTATTCTACCTCTGTAGTAGACAAGGCGATAACCTTTTACAACTTTGAAATCCAGTTAACCGTCATTCCACCAATAGTGAACACATATCCTATGGTGCTTCTCTTACAATCCAAGTCACCTGCCATATCTGAATCTACATACCCATGTAGAGAAGTGTTTGACCCTCCATAGCATAAATGCCTACTGCTGGTCCCTCTCAGATATCTGAGAATCTAATGAACTCCTTTCCAGTATTCTTTTGCTGGATTAGCCATGAACTTGTTGAAAACTACCACTGCTTGGGCAATATCAGGTCTAGTACATACCATTACATACATCAAGCTCCCAACTGTTAAATCATATGGAACTCTACTTATGTACTCAACCTCATCACGTGATTTAGGACACTATTCTTTGCTCAATTTGAAGTGTCTAGCCATAGGTGTGCTTACTGGTTTTGCATCTTACATATTGAACCTCTTCAACAACTTATTCACATAATCCTCTTGAGATAAAATCAAAGCTACCTGAGCTGGTCCCCACACATTTGTGTGAACAAGCTCCAACTTATGCTTCTTCTTTATTCATATAGTTTTGAGAAACCTCACTTTCTTCTATTTTCTAAAAATATAATGCTCACCAAAATTTAGATCTATATTTTTCAAATCTGAAAGCTTACTTTTTGACTTAAGAACTTTCATTCCCTTCTTAGTCATGTGACCAAGCCTACAGTGCCACAACTTTACATCTACATCTGAAGTAGATAAAATAGAAGGAGAATAATCAATAATAAAAGTAGATAGACAAAGTGTATCTACTCTATTATCTTTTGCTAATACAAGTGCAACCTTGAAAATATTTCAAGATTCAGCTATGAGAATTACTGTGCAACCCTCATCACCCAACTTTTTTTTATAGAAATTAGATTCCTCTTCAAGATGGGTACATGCATGACATCCTTCAACACCCATGTGTTGCTATTTTGCAATTTCAGCTGCACTTTTTCTTTGCCAACAATTTGACAAGGCTCATCATCCCCTAAATAAACTTTTCTAAAGTCTCCATAGACATAATCATTGAAAAATTCTCTATTTGGGGTTGCATGGAAAGAGGCACTAGAATCTAAAACCCATGATTCTACTTTATTATCCAAAAAAAATATAAGAGCATTTTGTGCAACAATACCTACAACTTTTACTTCTTTATGACCTTCATGCTGATTTTCTTTATTATCCTTCAACCAAAAATCTTTCTTTGCATGCCCTTTCTTTCCATAATTCCAGCAGGTTAGTCTTCCATTTTTGGATTCAGATCTACTTCCTATCTTTGACCTTGATTTTTCTTGCTTGCCTTTCTCTCTTTGCCTTCCCCTACTTTCAACACTTAAAGCATTACCTGATGTTTTTCTTGTGCTTTTCTTCCAAATTTCAACATTCAAGATTACACTAACAACATCATCAACTTTCAAGATATTTGAAGCAGATGCAGTATTACTAACTATCATTACCAAACTATGCCAACTTTCAGGTAAAATACATAAGATTAAGAGAGCCTTAATTTCATCATAAAAAACTATTTTGACTGAATTTAACTGATTTACTATTGTATGGAAATCATTAAGATGACTAGATACAGATCCACCATCTTGTATTTGCAAATTAAATAATTGCTTCATAAGATATACCTTATTCAAAGCTGAGAGTTTTTGATATAAATTTGCCAAAGTATCCATTAACTCTACCTTTGTCTTTGCCTGTGATAAGTTGAAAAAGACAAAAGATGCCAAGCTCAATCTTATAGATCCAAGAGCCTTTCTATCAAGAACATTCCATTCTTCATCTTCCATATCTGTGGACTTCCTTGAAACCCAACCCAATGGTAAATATAGATCTTTTTGATACATATAATCTTCAATCTACATCCTCTATAATTGATCATTCTTTCCATTGAATTTATCCAATTTTAGTTTACTTTCTTCTGTCATTGCTTTATTCCCACTCAATCAGAAACCCTTGTGAGTGAGTTCTATAATCAACAAATACTAACATGCTCTGATACCACTTGTCAGTATTTAGAGTACAATTGATTACTTTTCTATAAGCAACTAAACACGAAATTGAACCAGAAGTAATAAGTAACTAGAAATCAGAAACATCAAAGAATAAGAGATATGAGAAACAATACAATTTGAATTAAACTCTTCCAAAAGGAAATACAATGAAGAAATCTCTCTCTTCTCACACCTCTCAGATGTACAGTAATTCTCCTTCAAGTGTTCTCTCTCTCTCTCTCTCAATTACAACTGACTCAATTACTGAGTTGTTCCCCCTTGCTTACAATACTGCCCCATGGGTCTCAAATAGAATTGAAAGCAAACAATAATTAGAAAAATAGAGTCAAGACTAATTTTAGTCTTTACATGCAAACTAATTGTCTTCCTAAAAATAGCAATTCTAAAAATGCCTAAAAATACACAAAAGTCAGTGTTAGTCTGAATATGATCGACACCAGCTGACCTCTAACCAATGTCAATCGACCCCTAACCAATGTTAGTTGGTTCTGACCGATGCCGCCAATGCTGATTGACCCCTAACAGATGTTGGTTGGTTCTGATCAATGTTGGTTACTGTGTAACTGATGTTGATTACTAGTTAAGCTTAATAACCTCCACATTAGCACATTAGTGAAGCTTTTAGATCCATAACTCACCAATCTCCCACTTGGAGATAAATAGCTGCACCTATGCCTCTACAACAACATCCTCTAGCTTGTTTCTCTGGCTTGTTTCTCCCTCTTCAAGTTCAATTTTGAAGACTAATAAAAGTTGAATGAAGGTTCAACTTCTCCTTTGTTACCAGATTTATTTATATATCAACAGGGTTCTTATTTATATGGATCTTTTCTAGCTTCAACTATCCATCCTCCAATACATGTCTAATAAAGTGGTACTTAAGCTGTATATGTTTGGTTCATGAATGAAAGGCTAAATTCTTTACCAAATGAATTGCACTTTGACTATCACTATATAATCTACAAATCTCTTGCTCCTTTCCCAACTCTTCCATGAATTGAGTCATCTAAATCATTTTCTTGCTAGCCTCTGTGACTGCAATGTATTTTGCCTCTGTAGTAGACAAGAAAACAACCTTCTACAACTTTAAAATCTAGCTAACCGCCATTCCACCAATAGTGAACACATATTTTGTGGTGCTTCTCCTACCATCCAGGTCACCTACCATATCTGAATCTACATACCCATGTAGAGAAGTGTTTGACCCTCCATAGTGTAAATGCCTACTACTGGTCCCTCTCAGATATCTGAGAATCCACTGAACTACTTTTGAGTGTTCCTTTCTTGGATTGGCCATAAACTTGCTGAAAACTCCCACTACTTGGGTAATATCAGGTCTAATACATATCGTTACATACATCAATCTCCCAACTGTTGAAGCATATGATACTCTACTCATGTAATCAACCTCATCATGTGATTTAAGACACGATTCTTTGATCAACTTGAAGTGTCCAGCCATAGGTGTGCTTATCGATTTTGCATCCTACATAATGAACCTCTCCAACACCTTATTCACATAATCTTCTTGAGACAAAATCAAACTGTGATTTTACCTATCTCTCTTAATGCTCATGCCAAAAAAAAATTTGCTGCTCCTAAATCCTTCATGGCAAATGTGTGAGCTAATTTTACCTTAAGCTCAATAATTTCTTGCATGTGTGAACCTGCAACAAACATATCATCTACATACAGTAACAAAATAATATAACTACCATTATCCAATCTGTTAAAATAAACACAATGGTTAGATTGATATTTACTAAAGCCATGCTCTATCATAAACCTATCAGACCTCAAATACCATTATCTTGGAGCTTTCTTAAGACTATATAAGCTTTTCTTCAACTTGTACACATGTTTTTTCTTACCTTTGACCTCAAAACCTTCTGGCTGATCTGTATATATCTCTTCATCCAAATCTCCATGAAGAAATGTTGTCTTAACATCAAGCTACTCAAGATGCAAATCCTCAATAGCAACTAAAGATAATATAGTCTGAATACAAGTCATATTTACTATAGGAGAAAAAATTTCACCAAAATCAATACCTAGTTTTTATGCAAATCCCTTTACTACCAACCTTGCCTTATGTCTCATTTGTCCATTCTCTCCTTCCTTTAACTTGTATACCCACTTATTTGTTAGTGCTTTTTTTTTAGCTGGCAACTCAACCAAATTCCACGTATGGTTTTCTTCCAAGGAATCAATTTCTTCATTCATGCCGTGCTCCCACTGTTTCTTGGATTCTACCTGCATTGCTTCATCAAAACTTTCTAGTTCTCCACCATCAGTGAGCAACAAGTAGTATAAAGAAGAGGAATAATGGATTTGAGGTTTACTTACCCTTTCAAACATCCTTATGTTAGTTTGAGACTCATTTATAGCTTGCTGTCTGCCCAAATTTCCTTCTAACAGTGACCAATCCCAGTCATCTCTGATCGAAGTCAGTCTACACCCGATCGATGTCGATTCCACCTAATCGATGTCAGTTTCCACCTGACCGATGTCAATTTCCACTTGATTGATGTCAGTCTCTGTGTTTTTATGTGAGTGATGATTTTTACCCATGAGCTCATTTTGGAACATAACCTCTTCTAAATCAAGATTGCCCTACTAAAAATTATTCAGCTTCTTGAGCTGATCACTGTACATCACCTTCTCATTGAAAACTATATCATGGCTTCCAATAATTTTTTTAGTTTCTAAATTCCACAATCAAAATTTGAAATCTCTAAAACTATAGCCAATGAAAGTGAACCACATAGATTTAGCATCTAGCTTCTTTCTATTTTCTTTATCAATGTGCACAAATGCTTTAGAACCAAAAACTCTGAGAAATAAAAGATCAACTTTTTTACCTATCTAATGCCTCTTCTAGAATTCCACCATCCAGTATAGTAGACGATCCTTTATTAATTAGGTAAACTGTAGTATCTACAACTTCTACCCTAAACTGTAAAGGCAAACTAGCATGCAACCTCATACTCTGTGCATGCTCCATTATTAATCTATTCATCCTTTCAACAACTCTATTTTGCTGAGGTGTCCTTGGAACTATCCTTTCCCTATGTATTCCACTTATACAATAGTAACTATTGAATTTATTATTGTAGTACTCACCACCATTGTCAGATCTAAGGCACTTCAATCTCAAATCTATTTTATTCTCAAACAAAACTTTCCATTTCTTAAATGTGTCAAAAATATTAGGTTTCCTCTTTATGCAATAAATCCATACCTTTCTTATAACATCATCAATAAAAGAAACATAATACTGTGATCCTCCAATAGAAGCTCCATGAGATGGTCCCCACACATCTATGTGAATAAGCTCTAACTTGTGCTTCTTCTTTGTTGACCTAGTTTTGAGAAACCTCACTTTCTTCTGTTTTCCAAAAATGCAATGCTCACAAAAATCTAGATCTATGCTTTTCAAATATGAAAGCTTACTTTTTGACTTAAAAACTTTCATTCCCTTCTCACTCATGTGACCAAGCCTACATTGCCATAGCTTTGCATCTATATCTAAAGTAGATAAAATAGAAAGAGAATAATCAATAATACAAGTAGATAGATAAAGTGTACCTACTCTCTTATCTTTTGATAATACAAGTACACCTTTAGAACTTTTCCAAGATTCAGCTGTGAGAGTTACTATGCAACCCTCATCACCCAACTTTTCTGAAGAAATCAGATTCTTCTTCAAGATGGGTACATGCATGACATCCTTCAATGCTCATGTGTTGCCATTCTGCAATTTTAGCTGCACTTTTCTTTTGACAACAATTTGACAAGGCTCATCATCCCCTAAATAAACTTTTCCAAAGTCTCCATGGACATAATCATTGAAAAATTCTCAATTTGGGGTTGCATGGAAAGAGGCACCAGAATCTAAAACCCATGATTCTATTTTATTATCTAAAGAAACATAAGAGCATCATGTGAAATAATAGCTATAACTTTTGCTTCTTTATTACCTTCATGCTGATTTTTTTTGTTATCCTTCAACCAATAATCTTTCTTTGCAGGCCCTTTCTTTCCACAATTCTAGCAACTTATTCTTCCATTTCTAGATTTGGATCTACTTTCCATCTTTGACCTTGATTTCCCTTACTTGCCCTTCTCTCTTTGTGTTCTCCTGCTTTTAACACTTAAAGCATTACCTGATATCTCCCTTATGATTTTCTTGCAAATTTCTTCATTCAAGATTACACTAACAACATCATCAACTTTCAAGATATTTGAAGTAGATGCAGTATTACTAACTACTATTACGAAACTATGCCAACTTTCAGGTAAAGAGCATAATATTAAGAGAATCTTAATTTCATCATCAAAAACTATTTTGACTGAATTTAACCGATTTACTATTGTATGGAAATCATTAAGATGAGTAGATACAAATCCACCTTCCTACATTTGCAAATTAAATAATTTTTTCATAAAATATACCTTATTCGAAGCTAAGGGTTTTTCATATAAATTTGTCAAAGTATCCATTAATTTTACCATGTCTTTGCCTGTGATAAGTTAGAAAACATAGAAGATGACAAGCTCAACCTTATAGATCTAAGAGCTTTTCTATCAAGAACATTCCATTCTTCATCTTCCATATCATGGGCTTCTTTGAAACCCCACCTAATGGTAAATATAGATCTTTCTGATACAGATAATCTTCAATCTGCATCCTCTATAATTGATAATTTTTGTCATTGCATTTCTCCATTCTTAGTTTACTTTCTTCTGCCATTGCTTTACTCCCACTCAATTAGAAACCCCTGTGAGTGAATTATGTAATCAACAAACACTAACACACTCTCATACCACTTATCTATGTTTAGAGTACAATTGATTACTATTGTATAAGCAACTAAACACTGAATTGGACTAGAAGTAATAAGTAACTAAAAATCAAAAACATCAAAAATTAAGAGATATGAGAAACAATACAATCTGTATTAAACTCTTTCAGAAAAAAATACAATAAAAAAATCTCTCTTCTCACACCTCTCAGATGTACAGTAATTCTCCATCAAGATTTCTCTCTCTCTCTCTCTAAATTACAACCAACTCAATTACTGAGTTGTTCCCCCTTGCTTACAATACTGCCCTATGAGTCTTTTACATAGAATTGAAAGCAAACAATAATTAGAAAAATAGACTCAAGACTAATTTTAGTCTTTACATGCAAACTAACTATTCTCTTAAAAATAACAATTCTGGAAACACCTAAAAATGCATAGAAATATATGGTGGTGTGAATATGACCGATGCCGGCTGACCCCTAACCGATGTCGATCGACCCCTAACTAATGTCGGTTGGTTCTGACCAATGCCGTTGATGCTGGTCAACCCCTGACTAATGTCAGTTGGTTCTGACTGATGTTGGTTACTTTGTAACCGATGTTGATTACTGGTTAAGCCCAACAACCTCCACATTAGCACATCAGTGAAGCTTTTAGCTCCACAACTCAACAATCTCCCACTTGGAGATAAACAATTGCACCTATACCTGTACAACAACATCCTCTAGCTTGTTCTCTGGCTTGTTTCTCCCTCTTCAAGTTCAATCTTGAAGACAACCAAAAGTTGAATGAAGGTTCAGCTTCTCCTTTTTTTCTAGCTTTATTAACATATCAATAGGGTTCTTATCCATATGGATCTTTTCTAGCTTCAACTGTCCATTCTACAATACCTATCTAATGAAGTGGTACCTAAGTTGTATATGTTTGGTTCTTGAATGAAAGGCTAAATTCTTTGCAAAATGAATTGCACTTTGACTATCACTGTACAATCTACAATTCTCTTACTCCTTTCTCAACTTTTTCATGAATTGAGTCATCCAAATCATTTCCTTGCTAGCCTCTGTGACTGCAATGTATTCTGCCTCTATAGTAGACAAGGCAACAACTTTTTACAACTTTGAAATCCAACTAACCGCTATTCCACCAATAGTGAACACATGTCATGTGGTGATTATCCTGCCATCCAAGTCACTTTCCATATCTGAATCTACATACCTATGTAGAGAAGTGTTTGACCCTCCATAGCATAAATGCCTACTACGGGTCCCTCTCAGATATCTGAGAATCCACTGAACTAATTTTCAGTGTTTCTTTCCTGGATTGGCCATAAACTTGCTGACAACTCCCACTGCTTGGGCAATATCAAGTCTAGTACATACCATTGCATACATCAAGCTCCCAATTACTGAAGCATATGGAACTCTACTCATGTACTCAACCTCATCATGTGATTTAGGACACTATTCTTTGCTCAACTTGAAGTGTCCAGCCAGAGGTGTGGTTACCAATTTTGCATCCTGCATATTGAACCTCTCCAACACCTTATTCACATAATCTTCTTGAGTCAAAATCAAACTATGATTTTTCTTGTCTCTCTTAATACTCATGCCAATGATTTTATTTGCTACTCCTAAATCCTTCATGGAAAATGTGTGAGCTAATTTTACATTAAAATCAGTTTTTTTTTGCATGTGTGAACCTTCAACAAGCATATCATCTACATACAGTAACAAGATAACATAACTACCATTATCCAATCTATTAAAATAAACACAATGGTTAGATTGACATATACTAAAGCCATGCTCTATCATAAATCTGTCAAACCTCAAATACCATTGTCTTGGAGCTTGTTTAAGACCATATAAGCTTTTCTTCAACTTGCACACAAGTTTCTGCTTACCTTTGACCTAAAAACCTTCTGAGTAATCCATATATATCTCTTCATCCAAATCTCCATGAAGAAATGTTGTCTTAACATCAAGCTGCTCAAGATGTTAATCCTCAATAGCAACTAAAGACAATACAGTCCAAATAGAAGTCATCTTTACTATAGGAGAAAAAATTTCACCAAAATCAATACCTAGTTTCTGTGCAAATCCATTTACTACCAACCTGGCCTTATGTCTCATTTGTCCATTCTCTCCTTCCTATAACCTATATACCCATTTGTTTTTTAGTGATTTCTTTCTAGCTAGCAACTCAACCAAATCCCACGTATGGTTTTCTTCTAAGAAATTAATTTCCTCATTCATGCCATGCTCTCACTATTTCTTGGATTCTACCTGTATTGCCTCATCAAAACTTTATGGTTCTCCACCATCAATGAGAAAAATGTAGTATAAATAAGGGGAATAACAAACTTGAAGTTTACTTACCCTTTTAGACCTCCTTATGGGCATTTGAGACTCATTTATAGCTTGTTGTTTTCCCAAATTTTCTTCTGAAAGTGACCGATCTCGGTTATCTCTGATCAACATCAGTCTGCACCCAACTAATGTCGATTCCACCTAACTGACATCAGTTTCCACCTGACTGATGTTGGTTTTCACCTGACCGATGTCAGTCTCTTTGTTTTTTTGTGAGTGATGATTTTTACCCGTGAGCTCATTTTGGAACATAACTCTTCCAAATCAAGATTTCCCTACTCAAAATTATTCAACTTCTTGAGCTGATCACTGTACATCACCTTCTCATTGAAAACTACATCACGACTTCTAATAATTTTGTTAGTTTCTAAATTCCACAACTAGAATCTGAAATCTCTAAAACCATAGCCAATGAAAGTACACCACATAGATTTAGCATACAACTTCTTTCTATTTTGTTTATCAATGTGCACAAAAGCTTCATAAGTAAAAACTCTAAAAAATGAAAGATCTACCTTTTTACCTGTCTAATTCCTTTTCTATAATTCCACCATCTAGTATAGTAGAAGGTCCTTTGTTAATTAGGTAAACCATAGTATCTAAAGCTTCTATCCAAAATTATAAGGGCAAACCAACATGCAACCTCATACTCTGTGCACATTTCAGTATTGTTCTATTCCTCCTTTCATCAACTCTATTTTGCTGAGGTGTCTTTGGAACTATCCTTTCCCTATGTATTCCACTCATAAAATAGTAACTATTGAATTTATTGCTATATTACTCACCACCATTGTCAAATCTAAGACACATCAAACTCAAACTTGTTTGATTCTCAAGTAAAGATTTCTATTTCTTAAATGTGTCAAAAACATCAGATTTTCTCTTTATGCAATAAACACATACCTTTCTTGTAGCATCATCAATTAAAGAAATATAATACTATGATCCTCTAATGGAAGCTACTTGAGCTGTTCCCCAGACATTTGTGTGAACAAGCTCTAACTTGTGCTTCTTCTTTGTTGACCTAGTTTTGAGAAACCTCACTTTCTTCTGTTTCCCAAAAATACAATGCTCACAGAAATCTAGATCTATGCTTTTCAAATTAGAAAGCTTACCTTTCAACTTAAAAAATTTCATTCCCTTCTCACTCATGGGACCAAGCCTACAGTGCCACAACTTTGCATCTACATCTGAAGTAGATAAAATAGAAGGAGAATAATCAGTAATACAAGTAGATAGATAAAGTGTACTTACTCTCTTACCTTTTTCTAATAGAAATGCACCCTTGAAAAGTTTTCAAGATTTAGTTGTGAGAGTTACTGTGCAACCCTCATCACCCAACTTTCTTACAAAAATTAGATTCCTCTTCAGGATGGGTACATGTATGACATCCTTCAACACCCATGTGTTGCCATTCTACAATTTCAGCTGCACTTTTCCCTTGCCAACAATTTGGCAAGGCTCATCATCCCGTAAATAAACTTTTCCAAAGTCTCTATGGACATAATCATTGAAAAATTATCTATTTGGGGTTGCATGGAAAGAGGCACTATAATTTAAAACTCGTGATTCTACTTTATTATCCAAAGAAAACATAAGAGCATCCTGTGCAACAATACCTATAACTTTTGCTTCTTTATTACCTTCATGCTAATTTTTTTTGTTATCCTTCAACCAATAATATTTCTTTGCATGCCCTTTCTTTCCACAATTCTATCAAGTTATTATTCTATTTCTGGATTTGGATCTACTTCCCATCTTTGACCTTGATTTCCCTTGCTTGCCCTTCTCTCTTTGCCTTCCCCTAATTCTAACACTTAAAGAATTACTTGATGTTTCCCCTGTGTTTTTCTTGTAATTCTTTTCATTCAAGATTACACTAACAACATCAACTTTCAAAATATTTGAAGTGGATTCAGTATTACTAACTGCCATTACCAAACTATGCCAACTTTCAGGTAAAGAGTATAAGATTAAGAGAGCCTTAATTTAATTATCAAAAACTATTTTGACTGAATTTAACTAATTTACTATCGTATGGAAATCATTAAGATGACTAGATACATATCCACCATCTTGCATTTGCAAATTAAATAATTGCTTTATAAGATATACCTTATTCGAAGCTGAGGGTTTTTCATATAAATTTTCCAAAGTATCTATTAACTCTACCGTTGTCTTTGTCTATGATAAGTTAGAAAACACAGAAGATTCCAGGCTCAACCTTATAGATCTAAGAGTCTTTCTATCAATAACATTCCATTCTTCATCTTCCATATCTATGGGCTTCCATGAAACCCCACCCAATGGTAAATATAGATCTTTCTAATATAGATAATCTTCAATATGCATCCTCCATAATTGATAATTCTTGCCATTGAATTTCTCTATTCTTAGTTTACTTTCTTCTACCATTGCTTTATTCCCGCTCAATCAGAAACTCCTATGAGTGAATTCTATAATCAACAAACACTAACACGCTCTGATACCACTTGTCAGTGTTTAGAGTATAATTGATTACTTTTGTATAAGCAACTAAATACAGAATTGAACTAGAAGTAATAAGTAACTAGAAATTAGAAATAACAAAGAATAGGAGATACGAGAAAAAATACAATCTATATTAAACTCTTCTAGAAGGAAATACAATGAATAAATCTCTCTCTTCTCACACTTCTCAGATGTACAGTAATTCTCCTTCAAGAGTTCTCTCTCTCTCTCAATTACAACCAACTTAATTACTGAGTTGTTCCCCCTTGCTTACAATATTGCCCCATGGTTCTCTTAAATAGAATTGAAAGCAAACAATAATTAAAAAAATAGACTCAAGACTAATTTTAGTCTTTACATGAAAACTAACTATTCTCCTAAAAATAGCAATTTTGGAAATACCTAAAAATGCATAGAAGTTGGTGTAAGTCTGAAGATGACCAATGCCGGTTGACCCCTAATCGATGTCAGTGGACCCCTAATCAATGTCGGTTGGTTATGACCAATGCCTCCAATGTCGGTTGACCCGTAACCGATGTCAGTTACTAGTTAAGCCTAACAACCTCTGCATTAGCACATCAGTGAAGCTTTTAGCTCGACAACTCAACACAAACTTTTTTTAAAGGACACTTCCATGTGAAAATACCCTTCAGACTTTTGTAAGTGACACTTTAGAAATCTTGAAATGAATCAATTCCTTCAGAATTTTTGTCTTGGATAAAAAGTCTGAAGAAATTCATTTGAGACTTGGAAAAAAAACCTAAAGCAAAACCTTACAAAAATAAATAACACTCGAGAAATAAGATTGAAATAACACTTACAAAAAGATTGAAAAAGGTTATCAAAGGAAATAAAACTTGACACTTTGCTATGGGGATAAACAGATTAGGAATGTTATACTTAGCCAAAATGAAAGATGTAGAACTTGGGTGTGAAAATTAGCTAACATTTTTGGTGATTCTAATGGGAGGCATGCCTACTATTCCTAAGAAAAGTTGGCTAAATCCTTCCATTAGGCATGGAGTCACATGTATAGGCACCCAAAAAATGACTTGAATAGACATTTGGCTCAAAAACACAAGCTAATTGATTCACACACATAAAGGTAGAGATGCACACCAAACAAAAGGAAGGAAACACACTTGTGCAATAAATCACTTAGGGAACACAACAACAAACCAAAGGAAACACACACCTAAACTACTATTTACAAAATAGAATCGTAAGGGTTAAATTAGGACTTTAGATGTATCCTATTCATATGGATAGGCAATTCTTCTCCATTCAACTTGGTCAGTTGGAAAGAGTTGCTCTGCTTGCACTTGATAATGATGTAAGGGCCACTCCCAAAAGTGTCAAATTTTATATGTCTACTCGTTTTTGCTCTATCCTCATCCCATTTCAGGACCAAGTCACCTTACTTGAACACTTTTACACTTGATCTTTTGTCAAAGGAGTTTTTCATGAGTACTTGGTGGTGTTCCATGGCCTTGTGCACATTGTCTCTTGCTTCTTGTAACTACATTAGTTCTATCAATATGACTTCCATTGGAGTATTTTCTAGTAGTTCTAGTTGATGTGTAAGCTCTATAGTAGGGAGTTATTGAGATATGGACAACCTAGCCTCTCTCCCATAAGCAAGCACAAAGGGAGAGTTACCAATTAATCTTTTAAGAGTAATCCTGTCAGCCCATAGGGCTATCTTCAACTTAGTGTGCCATGCTCATTGATTGTTCTCCAATATCCTCTTAATGATCTTGATGAGATTTTTTTAGTAGATTTAGTCAATCCATTACCTTGAGAGTAATAATTGGATGATGTACTTAAGTAAACTCCATTTCTATTTTCCCAATCAAAATTTTTAGCACTTATGAAAGCAAGCGCATTATCAAAAATGATAACATGGGGAACTCCAAACATTATTATAATCTTATCATATAACTCTAAGATATCATTTTCACTTGCCCCCTTCAATATAATACTCTCTACCCACCTTATGAAGTAGTCAGTAGCAGTCAATATCCATTTGTGTCCAACACTTGATGGAGGGTTGATTATACTAATGAATCAAGGCCCAATTGCATGGAAGGTTATTCTACTTAGATAGGATTCAATGGAAGGGTTGTAAGGTTTTGTTTTCCTATAAAGAAGGCACATTGAGGACACTTTTTATCCCAGTGGTAATAGTCCTTAAAAAGACTAGGCCAATAGTAAACATCCCTCATTATCTTTGAAGCTATCATCTTAGGAGAGAAATGACCTCCATTTGCACCATTATGAAGCTTTTATAGTAGCATATCAAATTGATCACTATTAACACACCTGAACAACACATCATTCATGTCTTTCATAAAGATAACGCCATCTATAATATATTAGGGAATGGTATGCAATCTAAAATATCTCCTTTGAGAATTTTTTAAGCCATTGGGGCACCCACCATTTTGAAAAAAACTAATTATGTCTTGTGTCCAAATTTGAACTTGTATGTGATCAACTAGTTGGGGGTGAACTTGGTTGATCAATACTTCTTCCTTTGGCTCTTGAAAATATGAAGCTAAATTCTCACATAACCATTTTCCTCTTACCAAGCTTGTCACCTTAATATCCACATCATACTCCATTTCCTTTGTAATCCACCCAACTCTCTTTTCATTGAGGTCTGTGCTTAGGAGAAATTCCTTGTTTCTAGGATGAGAAACCATGATATGTATCTTGTTGTTTGAAACCATGCATCTAATTTTTTTTAATCCTCTTATCACTATTAGAGATTGCTTCTCAACAAATGTATACTTGAACTCATAATCTTCCAATCCTTGGTTGAAGAATGTAATTGGTTGCTCTACCCCTTCAACATTCCTTTGCATAAGCATAGTTGAGATTGTATCAATGTTAGAAAAGGTATAGAGTATGAAATATTTACTAAATTTTGCGTTCAATAGATTATGAGATTAAATAATTTCTTGTTTGATTGCCTCAAAAGTACCCTTACCTTCATTTGTTTAAAAAAAACCTTGGTTATTCTTGAGTATGGCTATGGTAGGCTTTACCACATTTGTAAATCATAGAATAAACCTCCTTATAAATTTTATTTTCCCCAAGAATCTTTTAATTAATTTCTTGTGTTGAGGCAAAGACAATATTAGAATAGCCTCATTCCTCTCAAGATCAATAGACAAGCCTTCTTTTGAAATAGTATGACCCAATAACTTACCTTCATGGATAGAAAAGATGCACTTTTTTGGATTAAGGTATATTCCATACTCCCTACATTTCTCAAACACCTACCTTAGATGCTCCATATGATCAGTATCATCCTCTAAAAAATTAGTTATATCATCAACGTACACAAGAATAAACTTTTCGATCAAACCTTTAAAATCCATGTCCATTGCCCTTTGAAATGTAAGATATGTTATTGTAGGTAAATTTCCCCCATTTTTTAGTGAATGCTATCTTGAATTGATCCTCTTTGGTCAATAGTATTTGATTGTAACCTAAATAAGCATCAAGAAGTGAGAAGTGTTGAGAACCTAAAACAACATGCATAATTTATTCCATGGAAGGTAGTGGATAATGATCCTTGAGAGACACTCTATTAAGCTCTAAAAAATCCACACAAAGTCTGATATATCCATTATTATTTTATATGGGTACAATATTATCCACCCAAGTTGAGTGTTTGATAGGAAATATAATCCTAGACTCAGTCAACTTGGTCAACTCTTTCTTCATGAGTTCTTCTATCTTGGGATTAATAGGCCTTTGATTTTGCCTAACTAGTTTTGCTCTAGGTTATAACTCAATGGTGTGATGAGATAGAGTTAGATAAAAACATTTCAAATATTTATATTCTTGAGCAAAGATTTCATGGAAATCTTTGCATAATTTAATAAAGGCTTACCTCTTAGACATAGAACATATCTTACCAATTTTCTAAACATTGTCCTTGTAAATCATGACTCTCTCATTATTTTCTTATTTTGTTGACATCCTCACTCTTATTTTTTATTTTTATCTTATTAATTGAAAAAACTCTCCAAATTAATCATCCCCTTAGTTATCTTGTTTTTCTTCAATTGAATAACTTATTCTTCATATTGATCATGCAGTCTCTTTTGGTTCCTCAGGGAGAATCCTACCTCATTTTGTAATAAGTGTGTAATGTGTTCATCACTTATGAATACCTATCATGACACATCATTATATAAAATATAAAGCCTTATAATGACTTTGATATGAGATTGATCTTTCTCCTTCCATGCATCAACACTGCATCAAACTATGCTCTGATGACAACCAATCTATCATCATGTTTATTTGAATCCCTTAGTAAGGGTTATATGTTGAAGGCATAAAAGTCTTGAAGTAGGTACCATACCCTATGATTTTAGGATTTAACCAAGGTATTTTTGGCTATATATTTATTTATCACTTGTTGGATTACCAATTCACTATCTCCATAAAATTTTTAATTCTTGATCCCTCTCTTCCTTGCCCATTAGAGGCCGTGAACTAGGCCTTCATATTTTGCCACATTGTAGGTGAAACTAAAGTAGAATATATATGAGGAGTAGTATTCATAATTTGATGGATAAAATAACATAACACTAGCTCTTACACCTACTTTGTTTCTTGAGCCATCAAAAATGTTTCCCATATTCCTTCAAGTGCATGGTCTTCATTAGTGAGTGAAGGAATTGAAACACCTTTTTCACACATACAATAAACTCCAAAAATTTTCTCTTCTATGAATGTATATGGATCAAGTACATATATTTTAGTGATGTAATTATAAAGGAAAATATCAAAAATACCTTCAAGGGGGGAGGATTCCTTAACACCCATAGCACCTTTGTCTTTACTAATTAGATAATTCTAATTTGAACTTGTCTCCATAGATGGCTCAATATGAAACCTTGCTAAGGGATAAGTCCTTATAGTCACCTTGGTTCCATATCATATTTTAAAATATATAAAATAATAATTAGTAGAAAGGTATCCTCTTATCTTATCTGTGAAATGTTGTGATAAGAAAATAGCAAAATGAGCTGGAAGGTCTACCACCATAACATCTTGTATAATGGGGAAACTTGGGCAACCATGTAGAAATATTTTCAAACCCCTGGCCAGTCACACTATCTTTTTTGGAGTCCCATCAAGTTGTAACACACCTTTACTATGTGTTTCATACTTCAATCCCAACTTATCATCCACCACCTTAGGCATGGCAGTGGTATTAGCTCCACTATCGATAATATAATTGTGAACCAACTTGTCTCCCAAAATGAGTGTGAGGTAGAAAGGTGGAGGAATTATATATTTGGTAGAGGGTTCTATGACATGACTTGGAAAATTGGTAAGGGCCACACTATTATGTTTTTAAGTTTGAGGGGCTACATGAATGATCACGAACTATTCTTGTAAGAGCTCCTTTTGACCAAGAATATGTCAGACTTCCAAAAGAGATATGCATGTCTTGGTATTATTCAAATAATAAAAAATGTTTAGAGGGGAGTAAATCAAATTTTCTTGCATTATTGAAGGTAGTGAGGGAGTTAAAACCTATTTAATTGTAAGCTTAACAACTCTACTTACATTCTGACTTTGTTGAGGACCATGACTGGTATTAGTTATTACACTAAGATTCACACCTTATGGCCTTGGAGAGGCATCACTTGGAGTCACACGT
This sequence comes from Torreya grandis, assembly GCA_037957365.1. Lineage (NCBI taxonomy): Eukaryota > Viridiplantae > Streptophyta > Pinopsida > Cupressales > Taxaceae > Torreya > Torreya grandis. The sequence goes on along the minus strand of JARHVA010003465.1, from coordinate 1,723,704 downwards.
ACTCTTGGAACATCTCCAAAATCTCTCTTTTTAGATATTGTTTTGGCTATAATTGATGTGCTTTTATTTAATAAATAATCATCCTTCACTTGAAAGTTTATCATACCTACTCTCTAGCTACTACCTTCTTCATGAGTATCTCTTTGCATGATATTTGATTCTTCTGATGTCACGTAAGGAGTAGGTTATTCATGTGCCACCAAGTATTGTTGTGTATTCCACCATCATACATAAAATAACCTTGAGATTTTCCTCATTAGTCCAAATGATCTTTTCCTTGGACCATATTAGCATGTACTAAAAAAAATCCTTTGTGGAAGGAGTGGAATTAGGATTATATCCATTGGGATACCTATTGAAACCTTGTTGACCTTTCCCTCTTCCTTGGTATTTGTACTAGGGTGGAGTCTTATATCCTTATTGAGGATAGTATTAAGGATTAGGTGGATTATTTACCTAAAATTGAGATTGCTTAAGCTAAGCTCATAATGATCAGATCTCTTTATCTTTGTCCATATCGTTATCCATCTTCTTGGGAGTAGTTCTTGGCTTGAAATTGGTGTTAGGAACTTGTGATATGCTTGGAGCTTCAACAAAACTATGAGATAACAAAGGCATAAAAACTCTTTTAGGTAGCTTTATAGCCTATATTAAGTTATTATCAGCTTTAATAACTATCTCATATGTATCTGGTAGAGTGAATCCTCTCATTGACTATAACATCACTACTATATTAGTACCTATACCCTTGAGATAAGTGGGAAACACAAATCTAAGAGGAGGTCTCATGACAATAAGAGACTTATGCCATGTCCTTTGAAATCTTTCATTAAAACCTCCCATAGATTTGTTAGGACCTCTTTTTATCACATTTAGCTAGTGGATTAGTGAAGTATGGTCACTCTTATTCTCAAATCTAGTTACCAACAATTCCCCAAAACCATTCTAACTTGTAATGCAACCACCTTCCAAAGTCTTATACAAGTCAAGTACCTTACCTCTTAGAGACATGACAAGAAATTTAATTGCTATTTTAGCTCAAGTGACATAATGAAAGTTACAAAAATTAGAAAAGTCCATAATATACTTAGATGGGGTAATAGAACCCACTCCATTAAAACTAGGGAGATTCTTGGTAGCATTGGGAGGAATAAGGTCATATGTAAGAAGGCCAATTGGATTTTGGGTGTTGAAAGTTGGGAAAGGTTACTAATTATCCATTTTTATTATTTCCACTTGATATCCTATCTCTTCAACTTCTTCTTCTTCAAAACCTCGTTATCCAAGATCTCTAAGCATTAAGAATGGTTAGGGTGTTGTTCTTCAAGAAAATCTTCAGCTAAAGGGGCTTGGTGGAATATCCTAGATGACCTAGTGAGGACCATGAAGTATTATATGGGAAACTTGATCTACAACTAGAGATTCTCACCTTTTGGAGTCGCCAAATGCTAGATTAAAAATATTTCTAGAACCTTAGGTTTGTCAAGACCAACACTCACCTTGACATGTAAATAATTGGTCCCATCAGGCGTACTGTAATTGTTGTCTCCGAATCTTGCACCATAGAAGAGAGTGTTCAATACTCATCTAGATTTGGGTAATGTTGGAACATTTATAGTCATATGGGTATTATTATAGAGCAAATGAACCCTTATATTTAAAGGGCTAGCTCCTTGAATGTATATATACAAAATAACCTCTATCTAAGCTAGTTTGATCTAAAGGAAAAGAGTTATAAATTACACAAAAATGAAACCTACTCTAAGATTGGTGATACATCAAGATTATCTTCCACATGAATATCAGATTCCAATGCACATTACAACAAAATGCACATACCATTTTCAAGATCTAAGGGGTTCTAACATAAGTATTTTAGTATAGAGGTGAGATGTATAAAATGACACAAGGAAAATGAACTGAAAGGAAAATTTCAAATTCAATAATGGTTATACACTTACAATAATTCAATACACTTGAGCACACTCTATATGACCTGTTAGACTAAGAAATTTTACTCAGGCATAAAGGATAAAGGATAGAAAGATGGAAAATCATCACTTACTGTCACTATACATCTCTTACACACCCAGATAATTTTTCAAAAACTTGAAATAAAATAGACTTATACTAATGCATAAAAGCAAATTATAACATCAATATTGTAGGGATTCACCATACACTACGTGGTCATTTTTACACTAGCCTAAAGGTTATATCTATAGTAGAAAGGAAGTGAGAGGAGGAGGATTTTAACATCAAAAAGAGGAATCAATCTATTAGGAGTCTCCATATTTATCTTCAATAATATTTGTAAATGATGATAATTTAGGCCATTCAATTGATATATGTCACCTCAAGTGGTTATATAGCTAGCTTACTCTCTTAAACATGTGTCTTCAATAATTGCACTAGTAGAAACAAGATATTTTTGAGATGAGTAATGGCATAAATTTAGTTATTAAAATGAGTCCACTTGTTGTCAATTTATCTTGATGCTAATATCTTCTCACTGGCTTGTTGAGGTGTGAAACAATGTAGGGGAGAGTTGCTTTCATTCTACTGGCCTTGGAGGTGAAGACATCTAAATCCTATGTGTATGCCTCCCTAGCATTGTTAGGATGTTGGCCCTAGCTTGACCTTAGTCAAATGTTCAAATATTGCAAAGCCCCTTAGTTAATTCTTCCTTTTATTGGCCATCAAAAAATGACTCAAATCATGATCTAATCAATGGTGAGATGAACCCTCTGATCTTCTTTGTTAGATGAAGAATGTAAGCCCTTGGATGTTTGAGTATTTGGATGAGGACCATTGATATTACTATGACCCACTATTTATATTCTAATGGCTAGTTTATCACCTTGAATTTAACGTCCATATAACCATCATTCTAATGGGACCATTCTTTTAGGGTATTTTTCTTGGACCTTTGCTTCAGCATTTTCTTGAATAATTTTCTTGTAGATCCTTTTCTTTAAAAAAAATAATTTTTCATGCCTTCTATTAAAATTTCAAGTGGACTATTCCTTTGATAGACATACCCTTTGGGACTTTGAAAAGTGCCCTTTAAAAGGCTCAAGCATGCCCTTCAAAAATCTTGAACTAGACATTTTCCTGAGAAAAGACCATTCAAAAAGATTGAAAATGTCCCTTCACAAGATAAAGAAGCATCCCTTTACTTGAAAAGTGTCCCTTTGGACATTTTGAAAGTGTCCCTTTGGAAGAGAAAAGGCCCTTTGGCAAAATTGAAGATGTCCCTTTAGGAATCTTGAACTGGACACTTTCATGAGAAAATGACACTTCAAAATGATTGTTTCAAACAAAATGTTTGAAATAATTCCTTCAAAAAATTTGCAAAGTGTCCTCTAGGAAACTTGAATTGTACCAATTATTTGAAAGAACAAACACTCCAAAAAATTTACAAAGGACACTTTTCCTTCATAAATCTTGAATATGCCTTTCAAAAATCTTGCAATGTGCCCTTTGAACTTTTTGCAAAGGACACTTCCATGAGAAAAGACCCTTTCAAATTTTGTACGTGACCCTTAAGAATTCTTGAAATGGACCAATTCATTTGGAATTTTTATTTTGGACAAAAAGTCTAAAATAAGTCCTTTGAGACTTGGACAAAAAACTTGAAGCAAAACCTTGCTAAAAGAAATAACACTTGAGTAAAAAGATTGAAATAACACTTTAAAAAGACCAAACAAAGAATTCTAAAGGAAATAACACTTGAAATTTTATTGTGGGGATAAAAAAAATTAGGAATGCTACACTTAGCCAAAATGAAAGATGCAGAACTTGTGTGTGAAAATTGGCTAATAAATACCACTCATAAGGGATAAATATGCATATTATATTTTCACGTGCTATTTGGAATTTAATGTGATTAATGCATCATTGTTGATGTGTGATTGACATGTGTATTTAATTCATGTAAAAATCTATTGTTTATGTGTTCAATAAATTGGTTCATGATGGAATTTTTTGTATGTACGAAAAACCTATACTAGTGCATATAAGAACCATACTATTCTACCATGTTAGGTATGATTAGAAAATGGATGTATGCATGTTTACCTTGTAGTTGTTATTATGGAAAATACACCACTCCTACATGATGAATATACTTAATCTAAAGCGAAATGAATTTGATATTACTTCCTTACCAACTCCTTGATTGTAGATTATATTATGTCTAATCTATTATGTGTTCATAATAAATTTTTGATTTCATATATATGGATGGAAAACATTGAAGTGTATGTGAATGTTGTAACATTTAATATGCCTTCATTACTTAAAACATTAATTGTTAAAACAATCGATATTATGGAATATATGTGTTTATATTCCATGTAATTTTGGTGTTTTTATCTCCCCTTTAAATATTATATCATATTGGCTATTTGCCAATATGGGATCATTTATATCGATTCCATGAATGGTTTACACTATATCATTATCATATTGATGATGAATTAACCCCATTTGTATCTTCAACAATTTATGTTAGATTACATAAAGTATTCTTGTCATTTGATTGAAAACTCTTTGAGCAAATGATATCTACTAGGGTGATTTAGAGACCTTGCATAATCCACATGTATTCAAATTGATAGCTAGTTACAACGTATGTTTAACATGCTATATATTTTCATGTTTGTTAACTAAGAAAATGTTTTATTAGTTCCCATGTTATGGTCCTTTTTGACCTAATGATGGCATTGAATGCTAAGTATAACTCTTCTTGTTGCATGTATGTGAGTCTGCTAAGTGATTATTGATTGCTTCAAAAGTAAGTTTTGTTCTATTATGCATCCAAAGTGTACTTTGATATGCAACTTAAATTTTTCCTAGGGGGTTATTTCAATTCAAAGATTAATGAAAACAATTTTTTTAGTTTTGAGTTATGAAATCACTCTATTGAATAAGGTCCTACAATAAAATATTCAATAGTTTAAAATGGTATTTGAGACTTGCATATGAAATGTAAAAATTATGTTTAAAAGTCATAGGTTTTTACCATAGGATTAATTTGTTGTTTTTTGGGACTATTTCATTGTTTTGAGATACAAATTAACTATTACGTAGAGTTATAAAAATAACCAAGTGCAAATACAAATATGATTTTAATTTTTAGATATGAATTTATTGTTACATATTCCTAGAAAAAATATTAAGATGAAAATACAAAGATGAATTTGTTATTTTTTATGGTGATTTTGCCGTTTGAGCTATGAATTCATGGTTATATTATTTTGTTGCTTTTAGGATAATCTCTCCATTTTGAGTTGTGAATTCATTGTTACAAAGACCTACAAAAAATAATTAGGTGAAAATATAGAGATAATTTCACTATTTTTTTAGATAATTTTGTCATTCTGAGCTACAAACTCACTATAAAATGATTTATCTATTTTCTATATAAATTCTTAATTTTTATATATGAATTCACTATTATAAAGACCTATAGAAAAGGATTCATACAAAAAAATAGATGTGATTTTTCTATTTTCTAAGATTTCATCATTTTGAACTACAAATTCATTGTTAAATGATTTCACAATTTTATGGATGTTTTCACCATTTTAAGCTACAAATTTAGTATTATGTAGACCTACATAAATGCAATTAGATGAAAATATAAATATGAGTTCACTTTTTTCTGATATTTCATCATTTTGATAAATGAATTCATTGTTATATGATTTTGATATTTTTTTAGATGATTTCATCATTTTGAGATACAGATTTACTATCTCATAGACTTGTGGAAAAATAATGAATAAAAGAAGATAAATTCACTATTACTAGGATGATTTCACCATTTAAGGAGTGATTTCAGTGTTGTTTAGTATAATTTTGTTGATATTATTTCTAATTTCACCATTTAGAATTTATTATTAAAAAAATTACAAAATAGAAAATATAAACTGATTTGTAGGATAAATTCATTGATATTTGATTTCATTGATGTTCAGTGCAAATTCACTGATGTTTGGGATGATTTAACCTTTTTTCTATGATGATTTCATTATTTCATAGTGTGAATTTTTTTAATTTTAACATGAGATAAATTATTATTTAAAAAAAAAAGAGAGGTAAATTAAGCCAATGATTATGTTAGTTATTACAATTAGAATAACAAAAATGGTTTAAAAAATATCATAGGGTGCATAAGGTTCCACTGGGAATGCCATTATATAGATCAATAATCCAAAGGAGGTTCATTCATTATTAATGAGTGCACATCAATAAATATTGAAATAGCATAACATTCCAAGCCTAATCCCTGGGATTGAGAATGGTCAAACAAGAGGTGAATCATGTAGAAAATCACACAAATGTCCTATACCTTCATTGGAGACTATTTTGCTTAATGGTTTGAAGAGTATTATGCTCATCTTATAGACTAGATGTCTTTATAAATGTTGACTCCACACATGGGTAGAATTTCTTGTTGTCTACACTTGATTTGGATTAAGGATTTCATAAATAAATGTCAAGCTCTAATATAAATTTTGAATTATGAGTTAGTTAAAAATAATTACCTATAATGGATAAAATCCCTTATTTTTATATAAATTTAGTTTGAATTTGATCCATTGATCTAATATCAAGATCAATGGTGGAGAGGGAGTCCATGAACTCATGATTTCACAAGAGTGTGTAAGAGATTCCATTTAAGGAAATTTTAGAGTGTGGAAGAGATTTGAAAGAAAAGTTAAATCATTAGTGCTCTTGGAGTGTATCATATATGAGTGTGTAAGAGGCCATGTCATAGGTATACTATATTGTGTAATTGAACATGTAATAATCCACCTTGCTTTCACTCCACTCCCTATTCCATTGACTTTCCAAATGATGTCATGTATGTGATTTAATATTATAATTTTGTTTTTAGGAAAATAGAAGTTTCTAAAAATCTATAAAATTTAGTATTAAAAGAATACTTAGGGTAATTAATTAATGTGATTAATTATCAATTATAATAATGGTGTATTTGAAATGTCATATTTACAATTAAATATTGATTTAATTTCCCTAGAATAAAACATTGAAATGTTTAGGTTCACTTGGGTGTACTTGATAAAATATTCATGTTATGGTGCATTTCCCCAATTAGGAATGTGTTGTTACAAATCAGGATTGAAGATATAGTTCTACAGATAAATTAGATCAATTTATGACTTTTTTTTAATTTTTTGTGCAATATTATAAAGTTAGTTTTATTTAAATTTAGACACGAAAGTGGTGAAAATGAAGTGTCTAACTTATCAATTTTTAGATGATATAAATGTGAAATGGTCACATGGTATGAACACTTTGATGAAATTATTGATGCACTTAATTCCCTTATCTGAGCATATTAAGTTTACCATGGAGGTATAATATAACCATTATCTTATGTTCTTTGATGTCGTTATCACTCCAAGAGAATATGGTCACTTATATAAGCAATTTTATATAAATAAAATAGATACATAGGTTTATATTTGAGCTGAATCACATCACCAACAATATTAAAAAATAAGAGTTTTAAAAATTTAATACATAGAAGCCTTCAAAACATTTGATTCTAAAAATTTAATAAATTAAGAGATACACCTAAAAAATGATTTTGAAAAAATGTGTATAAAGTATGGAATATCAAGAAAAGTTTCAATAAATTATAAAGATGCCAAGGTCACTTTAATAAAAACATTCAATCAAATGGTAATAAATTTTACCTACCATATATTCAAGGTACCTCATATAAATTAACAATAATTATAATAATAAATGGTACCAAAAATTAATTTAAACCCATCAAAACCACTATGATCTCCCTAAGTAGTATAAAAGATCCATGGGCACCTAAGCTTAAAAAAAGGATTTACAAGATACAATGCCCATGCAATATTTTCTATATATTAGTAAGACTGATAGATAAATTCAAATAACATTGAAGGAACATGGTTTAGATCTACATAAAATAAAAATTAATAAGTTAGAATTGCCAGTACATGAATTTAAAAAACAAACATGCCATGCAGTTTGATGATGCAAAAATATTAGGCTTTGAAGGTCATTGGAAAGATAGGAGGATTAGAGGAGCCATTTAGACTAAAAAATAGTCTCATACGGATTTAAACTAAGACATTCATGGAAATGCTCATCCAAAATACACAACCCATCATAAATCTTAATGTTTCTAGCCCCTCCATTTCCATTTACTCTTGCTCTTTCCATTTGCTCTTGTCTTATGTGTGCATGTGTGTGGATTTATTTTTTTATTTTGTACTATATTTTTTACATTTTGATGATAATATTATATTATGGTTTTATCTATATTTAATTTTAATTAATTTTAATTTATATTGTTTTATATAATTTTTATTTTATTTAAATTTATTTTGGTTTATATTTTTTATGTTTTTAATTTAAATAATTTTATCAATATTTTGATTTGTTTATTTTTTTATTTTATTTTATCCTATATTTATATTAGCATTTTTTATTAGTTGTTTCATTTTTTATATTTTATTTTTAATTATTATTTTATTTTGATTTTTTATTATAGTTTTTAGATTTTAATTTAATTTATTTATTTAAATATATTATTATTTGCTTAAATTTAATTTTTAATTTATTTGATTATTAATTTTTTATTTATTATTTTTATTTCCACATTTATATCTTATTTTATATATTAATTTTACCCTGATTTAGATTAGAAAGCCTTCCAAGATTAAAAAAACTACTGTATGAGTTTGGATTACCAAGTATAATATTTAAGCATGAATCTGAATGTAAAATATTGAAATAAATTACAATGATTTGATAAGTGGTATATGTTAAATATAGTAAGTATGACAAAGGGATAAGTAGTAATTTTTCTGATTGATTGTTTGAATGCGACTAACTTATAATAGTGGAAAATAGTTTTAACTAAGTTTGTGATTTATTCAAATATGGAACTTTGTTTTTGTTTGTGTAGGGTCAAATCCAACAACTTTGGGTCACTATTGATTGTTGATACTAAGCTTTAGTGGTTGATAGTAGAATATGAAAAAAATATAATCTTTAATAGTATGATCATCTTATCACATCTCTAAAAACTCTATATTTATGATGTTAAACCCTAATTATGTGTGTAACTCTAGAAATCAACCTCCTTCACCTTGAAACCCTAGGTGTGCTTGTGAGATATAGAACAGACAAAATTTTGTGAGGTGTAATGTAATGAACTAACCCAAATCACCACCATTTATGATTGATTGTTTCCTTTATATCCAATATTATATGGAGGGAAATCAAGCCACATGTGGTTCTCACACATAGTGTGATTTTGAAATTATGATCCTTTCCTATATGAATGAAATAATTGTTTGGCTTTGATACTTTAAAATGTATTCTTTTAATTCTCTTTTATAGGTTTTAGAATTGGCTTGTTATTTCTCATAGTGAGTGATTTATAAATTTGGAGGAATATGATAGTTTTTCTCAGTAACCATAATTTCATTAAACTTGGACATATGTCTAATATCTAGACTTATTGTATTACAATCTATAACTAGTATGATATAAATTTCAATATTTATATTGTTTGTTTTTAACTAGTATGATATTATATTATGATCTTTATATTATTGGTTTGAATTAGTGTGATATTGGATTCCAATGTTTCTATTATTATATTCCAACAAGTGTGAAATCATGTTTAAATTATATCCTAATTATCATCGATGATATAATTCCCCACAGATGTCTTAGTACCACCCAATAGTTGTCATAGTACTATCTAAGTCCAAATTTTTCTTATAATAACCAATCACATCATGATTTAATGTAAGATTAAAAAATATTAGTGCACCATTTAAAAAGCTATTTACACCATGTACAAATATTGATAATAGTTTTTATCAACCAAAAAATTGTCCCACTATACCTTGTAACATCAAAATGGATTCCACATACATTTATTTATATTTTAAATTTTTGATTAATGTAGTACCTCTGTGAAATAATTAATCACTTCATAGCCACGTGGTATATATTAAATCAATGTCCATAATTTTTCATGCCAAATACATATCTTCATAACTAACAGACCCCATTATATTATAAGGTGAAATCCATAACATTACATGTAAATGGAGGCCACTTTTAAATTAAAGTTACAAAGTCATTGCTCTAGGATTTTCTCTGACTTTTTCACCCCTAGTCCCATTTGAATCACTATTGTATTTAATTTTATATCATAATTGTGTTCAAACAATTGTATATGATCATCATATGTTGATATATTGTGTGCACAAAAAAAATCACATATGGTGAGATAGAATAAATTTAGTGTTTTAATAGATCAACACTATTTATTGAGGCCATATTAATGAATTAAAATGATACCTCTAAGAATTTATGACTCTATGGCCTTGCAATGATTTCCACTTGTTCTCATATGATGTTGTAAACTTCTTCAAAGTAATATATGTTATTTATTCATGTCTTAGTTATGGTATATTTATCTATTCTCTATATGTGTCATGATCCCTTCCTTATGCACCCTGACTTGACTATTTAAATGTTGATATAACATGTGTATAGTTTTTTTTTCACCCCCATTTACTTAGACTATGTTATTATTCCTAATGTCGTGATATTTGACTATAGGTTGATGTATTCATCATGGTTATAATTTTACATTAGTGATGTATGGATTATTTGATTATTGCTCATTACTTCTTTATCATTTTATCTATTTTTGGATTAGATCCTATTGATGGATTCAATTGATGGTTATGCCATGCCTTTAGATAGTGGTATTTTTTATTTATGTAGTCTTATGTTATTCTTGTTTATCTCTCTTTGCTCTTGTCTCTTGTCATGTTATTGTGATCTCTACATGTTTTTGGGTGTGTATTTTTTAGCTTGGGCTTCTTATTCTTTCTCTCTCCTTTGCATACTCTTCACCACCCTATATCCACCTGACTCACCCTCACCTAACTTAGACTCCCTCAAGACCTACCTAGGCCTATCTCCCCATGACACCCCCCTTTAACATGAATTATTAATCATGGTGTCTTGAAAATTGTTAATGACCTGATTAATTAGCTATGGTGGTTTTTAAACATCTCATAACCTTTAAAATAATACATATTCTATTATTTTAATTGTTATCATTTTTTTTACTATTTTATTAATTTATTTACATTTAAATTATATATATATATATAATTTATATCTTTTATTTTATTATTTTATTGGATCTCAGCTCAAATTTTTAAAAGAGGTCATTAATGACCATTGACCTAGGAGAGCTTGGCATGGGGGTCACATGGTGGAGTGGGTTGATAGTTGTGGGTAAGAATAATTACTATCTCTTTTAATTTAAGGGAGTATGACAAAGGGGAGGATGAGTATGGTGAGTGGTAGGGGGAGAAGTGTGTGGAAATAAAATTCAAGGAAGAAGAATGGATAAAAAATAAAGGCAAAAAATAAATAAGTAGGGGTGGAGAAGGAACATGTAGGAAAACATAGTGAAGGAATAACATAGAGATGAATGAAGGTGTAAGGGATAAGGGAAGAGAAAGGAAGATGCATATAGGAGAGGAATGGTAGGTGAGAGGAGAAGAAGGAATACATGAGAAAGAAAAATGCATGGAGGAAAACAAAAAATGTGTGGATGTTGAAAAGTAAGGAAAAGAAAGAGGCATAAAGAGGTAGGGGGGAAGAAAAGAAAATGAAGGGGGAAAAGTTAGAATAAAAATGTAGGGGAGGGTGGAGAATTTTTAACTAGGGAATTGGATCGTAGACATGAAGATCAATTTAATCTAATGAACATAATGTGGATTTGGGAATTAACCTATTAACACTATTGAATTCCTTTTTCTAATTGGTAATCCACCTTTGACTGTAGATTAGTTATCTTGTTGAATTAAAATATCTATTATTAAAACCAATATATATTTTACCATTATTACTTTTGGCACAAAAAATATAATAAAAAAATTGATTATGCTTACTATTTTTATCAAACATTATTTGGTTAAACCTTCTACATGGTGAATGAATTATTGTTTGAAGAGTTGTATATTTCCAATTATATTTTTCATATTCCACAACCTGTCAAGTTTAAACCCTTTTATTGCATTTTATTGTGGCTAAGTTTTGAATCGAGACCCTTATCTTGAGGAATGCCATATGTATGAGTTGGATGTGTTGCTTACTTTCATAATTTTAAATGTATAAATATAGATTGATAATCATTGTGTTTAACCAATGATATTAGGTCACTATATTATTCTTATATAAATAATATAGTCCACATGTATATATCTCATGATGGATGCCATACCCTATTTTGGGTGGCTGTCTACTTAGTAAAGTTGATTCAAGGATTAAATTAAAATAAGCAACCTAGGTGATATTTATATATTTTATCATATTATTCTTTTTCATTATGATTTAGTATTGAATTAAATCAACTTGGGAAACGTATTTACTTGTAAGGTAGATTTGACTAGTTGTTATTATATATATTTTTTGATTTTGAATGATGATTTGGGTTTTAATATTTAATGGATCTAAGTTGTGTGAAATTATGGTTTTGGTTTATCATAATAATCTTAAAATAAAATTAAAATTAATTTTGTTACCCTAAATCTAAAGGGGTGAATTATTATTCCTTGTTAATATGTTCTTTGAATTGCCCTATGGATAAAAATTTATCCCTTGGTTGGTTGCAATCATAAATTGAATAACATAATCTAGTTATTTAAGTATAATTTAGATATTGGTATAAATAAAGGTATAAGTTGTCTTATTAATTTTTTTTAATGTGTGTGTGTGTGTGTGTAAAATGTGTCCTGATCCTTCCCTTTGACAAACTAGTTATTTTCCATCCCTTTGAATAAGTTTGATTATCAAATTTATTTATATGTTTTTAAGTGAAGATCCCCATGTGTATTGTATTGGCATGGTTCCGTTCTAATTTTATTGTGGAATTTTGTATGCTTGGGATATTGTTGAATTATGGGAAAATTGTGAAGCCCTATTAGTATTGTTATCTTATAATGGGGTTTTTGATTTTATTTAAACCATTTAATAGCATTTTATCCCCTTATCTCATAGGACCTAATTTTTAATATTTATGGATAATATGAGGTCATTAGAAATTATGATGATCCCTCGAATCCCCTATATCAATTATTGGTTAAAATTTGATTCATTATTTGTATGATTGATGGAACCACTATTACCATTTGTGGACTATTTTGAATTGTTCGATTGATTTTGGGATTTTAATGAATTATTGTATTGGCTTTTTATCTTGGGAATGTCATATGGTTGAGTTACCAAATTTTCATGCTTGGTTGATTTATTGTTAGTTCTTGACTCGATTGAGTATAATGGTTAAGTTATATGTTGTACTTTTTATCTTGTTGTATGACTACATGAAGTGTATCCATGTTGGATCACCATTACTAAATCAAGCTCAAAAAATTAATAACTAGTTGGTATACTTTTTATAAATTTGTAGACAAAATAACTTGGGTTGATTGCATTCATGGAGGGTATCCATAATACAAACACTATCTATCATACCCATGTAAGTTTATGGGTTGTCAACACTTCAAGGCAATATTTTTCATGAGTAGAGAGCTCAAGATTTGACAAATTACCCAATAAATTCAATCATTTTTTCACCCTATTATACCACCATGATTATAACTAAAAATTATGTCAATTTTATGTTTGGCATGAACATTGTAAGTCCTGATCGGGTGGATTTTGTCATTTGGGATACCCTTTTTTCTTTTTCCTTTTTATTTGTTGCCATGATGTAAGTGTAGTATGATGATGGAATTATGATTCCTATAACCATTATATGAGCTCAAAAAGTGTTTGGAGAATATGTGGTAAACCTTTACGGTAGCATGTTAGGCCCAGGTCAATTTTTCCTATTGTTTAGTGTGGATAGTATGGGATGTTGTATTATCCTTTGAATGGTATTTATTTGTTTAGAAGTAACCATTCAAAATATGTTACTATCCTATGGCAGTATAATATGATGAATGTTGATTAAATTATGCATAAGGCATAATGTGTGTTGATAAAGACACTATTTTAGGTTTAGATGTATGTTTAAAATGCTGATAGGATTATACAATTTGTAAATGTTGTCATAAAAGTTACAAATTTTTAGCGGTATGTTATCGTCTTAATAAGAGGGATATCTAGCTAGTGTTTGGCTATATAGAATTTTTTTGAGATAAATAGTCAAAATCTATTAAAGCTACCTATCTTTCACAAGCTTTAACTAAAAAAGGTGTGTTGAGTAGGAAACAAAATCTTTTGTTGGCATGTGTTGAGGTGTGGAAAATTCATTTCCATACCCAGTAATGTTGTTTTGACTTAAAATTCAAAAATTCATGCCTATGATGGGTGGCTAAATTTTATTGATTTCTTTATAGCTATGTTAAATGGTGCTACACCATTGGTATTTATTCTAAATAAGTATATATTAGGGGTTGTTAGACCCTTTTACCAAGGTTGTAATTATCTATTTTTAGCTGTTAATAAATGGCATGTGCATCATGGACAAGGATTTTATCTCATGTTGAGATGTTTATATAAGTATTTAATGTTGAAATGACTTATGTTGGATCCCCATTATTCTTCTAGTGCCATAAAATGACACATGAGCTAATAAGACTTTTCTTATGGCTATAATTATGATTTAAGATAGAGATAACAAATGTATCTTACTTGGAAGGTGTATTACATTCTCTTACTTCTTTGATATGTAAGATAATGATTTTTCTTGTTAATATTATGACTGAGTAGTGGAACCTTTGTAACATGATTGATTAAGTCCCTATGGACACTTGGGTCCTCAGTCATTGATATGGTCATTAGGATAGGTCCTCTCTAAGAAGGGGATGATGTTATCATCTCACCCTTGTGCACCCTAACTTGACTATTTAAATTTAAATATAACATGTGTATATTTATTTTTGTAGCCCCCTTTACTTAGTTAGACTATGTTATTGTTCTTAATGCTGTGATATTTGATTGTAGGTTAATGTATTCATCATGGTTATAATTTTTCATTGGTAATGTATGAATGATTTGGTTTACTTGACATTTGATTATAATTCATTACTACTTTATCATTTTATCAATTTTTGGTTAAGATACTATAAATGGATTCAGTCGGTGGTTGTAAGTGTATATTATGAGCTAGGCTAGATCCTGACATCTTTTTTTAGGGTAATGGAGTGGTTTTGAGTAGTCAGATGAATTTCAATAGGTAACCTGGTATTATTGGTATATGTCAGGCCTTTAGATAGTGGCATTAATCATTTGTAGAATCTTATGTTATTCTTTGTTTCTCTTTGAACTTGTGTCTTGTTGTGTTATTGTAATCCCTATGTGTTATTAGGTGTGTATGCATTCACTTATACTTCTTAGTATTTTCTCTCTCTTGTGCTTACTCTTCACCACCCCAACTACAATTGAATCACCCTCACTTAACTTAGACTCCCTAAATACCTACCTATTCTTAACTCCCCATGTCACCCCCTTTCAGATGAATTATTAATCATGATGTCTTGACAATTGTAATGGCTTGGTTAATTGGCTATGATGGTTTTTGATCATCTAATAACCTTTAAAATAATAGATATTCTATTATTTTAATTTTTATCATTTATTTTAATATTTTATTAATTGCTTGAAATTTAAATAATATCTATATTATTATTTAAATTATTATCCTTTATTTTATTGGCTCATGGATCAGAGTTTGAAAATAGGTCATTAATGACCATTGACTTGGGAGAGCTTGACATAGGGGTCACATGGTGGAGTGGATCAATGGTTTTGGGGAAGGAGATATTTTCTCTCTTCACTAAAGGGATTATGGTAAAGGGGAGGATGAATGTGGTGAGTGAAAGGGGGAGTAAAGGATGTAGTGGGTAGGTGGAGGATGAGGAGAGAGAAAGAGAATTGTGTGGAAAGAAAAGTCAAGGAAGGAGAATGGAGAAAAAAAATAAAGGAAAGGATGAAATATATAGGGGTAGAGAAGGAATGCATAGGAAATGCAAAAAAAGAATAACATAGAGAATAAGGAAGGCATAAGAAAGAAAGGAAGAGAAATGAATATGCATAGAGGAGAGGAATGGTAGATGAGAGAAGAAGCAATGTAAGAGAA
>JARHVA010003465.1:1652500-1702500 GCA_037957365.1 Torreya grandis | reverse complement strand
TTAATTGTGGTTGATCATTCTTTAGGTTTTTTTTTAATTACCATTGACTTATATTGTGTTATTAAAACACACATCAAAAAGAGTAAATTCCCAACTTAAATTATAGTATAATTGGTGCATCTCCCTAGAAATTAAGTAAAATAATGCATGTTAAAGTTTGAAAAAAATTGATTACGTAATTAAACATTAATATTAATTTAATCCTAGTTTGACAAATTATTATAATATATATTTTTCTAAAATAAATACTAATCCTCCACTCATATTTAATAAAAAATGTTAAAATGTTATTAAGCTTTTAATGTCCTTCTAAATTTATTAATGATAAATAATTCCATGAAATAATTATCAATCTTCCATTCATATTAAACAATAGTACATTAATTTTAAGGCCTTATTGGAATGTGATTTTTAATAAACCCACATTTGGGCCAAAATTATATCATATATTAATTTATAATCTTCAATAGTTTTACCAAGTGACTTAACATTCATTAACCTATTCAATAAGTTCAAGATATGATTTAATGGCCTCATGTCTATTGGGGAATTCTAGAACAACACACCTATTCTGATCCCACTTGTTAGGATCTTGCTCCTCAAAAAGAGCACAATATGATTACCAAATACAAGAAATTAAACATGTGGAATTATCCAGAAGTAACAAGTAACTAGAATTCACAAATGACACAAAATATGAGAGATAATACACTATCTTGTATTAATACTCATCCAAAAAGAAAATACAATAAAGAAGATGCCACTTCTTCTCCACACCTCTCAGAAGCTTCCCACACCTCAAGTGTTCAGTAATTTTCTTCAAGAGTTTACTCTCCTACCAAATATGGTCCCAACACACAACTCACACACAGAATTGGTGTTCACCTCCAACTAGTCAGTAATAACCCTGCCAGTACACAAGTACTCAAAGTACTTCTAGTAGATCTCCCATAAGCTTGCAACAACCTGCAACTCAAACGATCATAATTACACATGTAGATCTTCAAATGTGGCCTTGCACACCTGCTGACCAAGATACTAGAACTGGAATAAATCCTTTTTCTTGCCTTAATTACAATACATGCCAATGGGTCTATAAATAGATCCCAGACATAAACAATAACTTAGACTTCTAATTTACAATAATTAGACATGTAGCTCGAGACTATAACTAGCCCTTAACATGCAAACACTCAATTCAACGAACTAACTGTTCGTGTAATGAACAATTCTAAAACTACCATAGGCAATCGACGTCAGTCCCTATCTGCCTGGAGGTGATCGATGTCTGCCGACCTCTTGTCGATGCCGATTGTCTTCAGTTCACACCTGCTGATGTCAGTTGCCTTCTTCACTATACTCTATCGATGCCAGTCTCCCTAGAACTCAGAAACCTCCTCCATGTCTACAATAGTTGAAGCTTTTAGCTCCACAACCTAACAATCTCCCACTTGGAGATAAATAGCTGCAACTATACCTATACCTGTACACCATCTAGTTTGTTCCCTTGGCTTTGTATCCCTCTTCAAAATCACTCTTGAAGACCAACCACCAAAAATCTTGTGGTGCACCTCATGTCATCCAAATCACCTACCACATCCACATCTACAAACCCATGTAGAAAAGAACTTGACCCTGCATAGCATGTCGACCTGCTGCTAGTCCCTCTCAAAATCCACTGAACTACCCTCCAGTGCTTCTTTCCTAGATTGGCTCCAAACTTGTGACAACTCCCACTACTTGGGAAATCTCAGGTCTAGTACATATCATGCACTTAACTACATTATGTGAATCAAGACACTATTCATAAAACTGTCCAACCATCAGCGTGTTAACTGGTCTCACACAATCATCCTGAAACAAAGTCAACTTGTGATCTTCCATGTCCCTAGAACACACTCATGCCAAATAATCTTGCTACTCCCAGATTCCTCATGACACACCTCTAAACTAGCTTTACCTTTAGTTCAGCAACTCCCTACATATGTGACTCTACAACAAGGAAAACATATAGTAATATGATAATGTAGCTAATATTATCCAACTTGGTAATGAGAAACACAATGGTTAAACCTCCATTGTCCTACAGCTTACTCAAGACCATATACCCTGGCCTTCCGTCTCACGTGTCCATTTTCACTCTTCTTTATCCTAAAAATCCATTCATCTCTTAGTGCTTCCTTCCAGCTAGCAAATCCACCCAAAACACCTGTTTGGTTCTCCTCCAAGGAATCACATCCTTCATCCATGCCAAGCTCCCACTGTTTCTTGGATCTACCTACTCTGCTTCTTTAATAACTTCCTGTTTCTTTACCATCAGTGAGCAAAAAGTAGTGTAAAGAAGGGAAATGATGAATTTGAGGCTTACTTGCCCTTTAAGTCCTCCATATGGGTGCTTGAGACTTTTTGATAGCTTGTTGTCCACCCAAAATCTATCCCAGTGACCGATGCCAGTCACATCTCAGTTTGCACCTGACCGACGTCGATTCCATGTGACTGCATCATCACTGACATCAGTTCTCCCTAACTAATGCCAGTGTTTATCTATCCCTGAGTCACTGACGTTGGGCTGCACATAGCCAACATTGGTCCCTATCTGGAAGCTGACGTTAGTTTTCTAGCCGACGTCGGTCTCTGTGTTTTACTTGTGACAAATGACTTCTACTCGCGAGCTCCTTTTGGATCAAACCCTTGTCCATATCACCCTTACTCTACTCAAAATTCTTTAGCCCCTTCTGCTCATCTCTGTCTATCACCTTCTCCTTGAAAAGTAAGGCTTTCCTGCTCTTGTCATGAACATCAGATTCCTCAAAAAATGTCACTTTCTTCTTCTGCATACAGAAATCTTGATCCATGCTTTTTAAATCTAAAAGCATACCCTTTGACTCAAGAACATGCATTTCCTTCTTATTCATGTGACCAAGCCTATTAAGCCACATCTTCTAATCTACAGCTGAAGTAGATAACCCAAAAAGAGAATTAGTAATACAAGTAGATAGATAACGTGTACCTACTTTCTTACCTCTTGCTACAACAAGTGCACCCTTGATAACCTTCCAAGAGTCCATTGTGAGAGTTACTGTGCAACCCTCATCACCCAAACTTCTTATAGAAATCAAATTCCACTCCACAACTAGGACATGCATGACCTCCTTCAACACCCATGTGTTACCTATTTGCAATTTCAGCTTCATTTTCTCTTTGCCAACCATCTGACAAGGCTTACCATCCCCTAAACAAATTTCTCCAAAGTCTCCCTGGACATACTCATGAAAAAATTACCTATTTGGGGATGCATGAAAAGAGGCACCAGAATCTAAAACCCAAGATTTTACTTTATCTAAGGAACATACCAGAGCATCTTGTGCAACAAAATCTACAACATCTGCTTCTTCTTCATGTCCTTCATGTTGATCTTCAACTGACCTGCAATCTCTCTTTAAGTGCCCTTGCTTTCCACATTTCTAGCAGGTTATTCTACCATACCTGGACTTGGATCTCCTGCCTATCTTGGACCTTGATCTCCCATGCTTGATCTTCTCTCTTTGCCTTCCATTGCTTTCCACACTCAAAGCATTCCCTGATGATTCACCTATGCCTTTCCTGCGTATCTCTTCATTCAAGATTACACTCACAATATCATCCACTTTTAAGATTTTTGAAGCAGACGCAATATTAATAATTGCCATTACCAAACTCTCCCAACTTTCAGGTAATGAGCATAAGATTACGAGAGCCTTAATTTAATCATAAAAAACAATATTGACTAAATTTAACTGGTTTACTATCCATGGAAATCACTAAGATGACTATGTACAGATCCACCTTCCAACATTTCCAAATTAAATAATTGCTTCATAAGAAATACCTTATTCGAAGCTGAGGGTTTTTCATATAAATTTGCCAAAGATTCCATCAACTCTACCGTTGTCTTAGCATGTGATAAGATGGAAATCACAGATGATGCAAGACTCAACCTTATAGATCCCAGAGCCTTCCGATCAAGAACCTCCCATTCTTCATCCTTCATATCTTAGGGTTTGCAATCAACCCCACCCAATGGTAAGTACAAATCTTTCTGATACAGATAATCTTCAATCTACATCCTCCATAATTGATAGTTCTTGCCATTAAACTTCTCCATTCGTAGCTTACTTTCTTTTGCCATTACTCTACTCCCACTCAAACAGAAACCCCTATGAGTAACCTGTAATCAACACACACTAACCAGATCTGATACAACCTGTTAGTATCCCAACCAAAAGCCTCTGATACCAGTTGTTGGGGAATACTAGAATAACACACCTATTTTGATCCCACTTGTTAGGATCTTTCTCCTCAGAAAGAGCACAATATGATTACCAAATAAAAGCAATTAAACATCCAGAATTATCCAAAAGTAATAAGTAACTAGAATTCACAAATGACAAGAATATGAGAGACAATACACTATCTTGTATTAATACTCATCCAAAAATAAAATACAATAAAGAAGATGCCACTTCTTCTCCACAGCTCTCAGAAGCTTCCCACACCTCAAGTGTTCAGTAATTTTCTTCAAGAGTTCACTCTCCTACCAAAAATGGTCCCAACACACAACTCACACATAACATTGGTGTTCACCTCCAACTAATCAGTAATAACCCTACCAGTACTCAAAGATCTTCAAGTAGATCTCCCATAAGCTTGCAATAACCTGCAACTCAAACGATCATACTTACACATGTAGATCTTCAAACGTGGCCTTACACACCTGCTAACCAAGATCCTACAACTGGAAGAAATCCTTTTTCTTCCCTTAATTACAATACATGCCAATGGGTCTATAAATAGATCCCAAACTTAAAAAATAACTTAGACTTCTAATTTACAATAATTAGACACGCAGGTCGAGACTATAATTAGCCCTTAACATGCAAACACTCGGTTCAACGAACTAGTTGTCTATACAATGAACAATTCTGGAACCACCACAGGCGACCGACATCGGTCCCTGTCTCCCTGGTGGTGACCGACATCGACCGACCTCCTATCGATGCCAGTTGTCTTTAGTTCACACCTGTCGATGTCGGTTGCCTTCTGCACTATACTCTGCCAATGCTAGTCTCCCTGGAACTCAACAACCTCCTCCATGTATGCAACAGTTGAAGCTTTTAGCTCCACAACCTAACAATGTCCTTTATCAAGTATCTTAATATATCCTCCTATCCATGTTTTATTTGGTTTTCATGACTAGATGATACTATACACATACATCTCTTGTTTAATTTCATCTAATTTGGTCTATGTTTTATTTGGCCTTAAACAATCCTCATATAATGATGCACCTTCTACTTTCCCTGCAAGTTTTTAATATTGAATCCTCCTCATTTTAGCCACATTTTTGCTTTCTATTTTAGGGTAAATATATCCATATGCCCTTCCCATCCATATATTTTCATTTTCATTTGTTGGTCATAATAAAATAATTTTCTTTACATACATATCCGTCAATATATTAAATGATTCTTTAGGTATTTCAAAAATAGGTCCAACATAAATATCATAATTACTTGAGATATTTTTCTTTATGTAGTCTTCCTTATGAATATATATTTGGTCATATACATCTTTATCTTGGATTTTTTGTGAAAAAAATAAACAAACAAACATCTTAATACAATATATAAATAATATATCCAAAGTACATAAAACATTTTCACAATATGTTATTCTTTGGAAGCCAATATTCTCTAACTCTACCCATTAAATTTTTTCCCCAATGTTCAATATATGTTTCAAGTACCCTTTTTAGATATTTTATATCTTTTAGTTCTTTCAAATGTTCTAGAGGAGGTTTCCATTTCATAAATCATGGCTCACCTTTATATTTAATATGCCATATTGGGATGACATGATACCATTATATATCTTTTATTGTTTCTTTACATTTTAGCATGGGTATGCCATCCATAACATGGAACCTAAAAATATTAGGTATTCTAATACCCACTACCTTTTGGTTTCCTTACAACATGTTTAGATCCACAAAGGGATTAAATTCATACACTTCCTTGATAAGGTAAGGAGAGAACATACTTTATGATAGAACCTAGGTTCCCCAAAGCTCTGACACAACTTGTCAGAATTAAGAGCATACATGATTACCTTTGTATAAGCAACTTAAACATGCAAAAATAACTAGAAGAACAAATAACTATCAATGAGAAATAGCATAGAATATGAGAGGCAACACACAATTGTATTCAACTCAGTTAGAAGGAAATTACAACAAAGAGATCACACTCTTTCTTCCACCTCTATGAGGCTTCCTCCTCAAGGGATCCTAGTAATCTTCCATCCAGAGTAATCTTCTCTCAATAGGTCAAAACACATAGCTAACACAAGCTGTTGTTCACCTCATTATACTGCCAGTACAACCGAGTACAAACCGGTACTCCAAGTAGGTCTCACCATGATCTTGCTCCTTGATGTATTGCTATCACCTTGGATCTTGTTCCCCCGCCGATCTCCTTTTGACCCTCACATACACACACCCCTATAGACCAACCCTGATCTTACTTATCACATGTAGATCTCCACCATGATCCTACAACACCCTGCATATCAAACCTGATCTTACATACATGAAGAATCCTACTTGATTCTACCATGGGAAGAACTCTCCAAGTTCTACACATAACAATATAACCCATGAGTCTATTATATAGATCTCATGCATATAATGATTAGACTTTCAGCTCAAGACTTGTCTCAGTCTTTAACATGCAAACTACCTATTCACTTAATTGACTGTTTGTCAACAACAGTTCTAGAACCGCACAGGCGACCGACATCGGTCCCTATCTGACTGGAGGTGACCGATGTCAACCAACTGCTGTCGAGGTTAGTTTCCTTTTGCACTATCCACTAACTAACATCAGTGATCTTGCCAATGCCAGTGACTACCTACTCAGCATCCTCCATGTTTGCAATAAGGTGAAGCTTTTAGCTCCACACTCTAACAATCTCCCACTTGGAGATAAATAGTTGCACTTGTACCTATACCAGTACTTTGTCTAATCTGCATCCTAGCTTGTATTCCTCTTCAAGCCCAATCTTGAAGACTACCCACCACACTCGTTGTGGTGTTAATCCTGTGCCTGAATTTATTCATTCTCAGCTTACCTTCTTCTGCCATTGCTATACTCCCACTCAAACAAAAACCCCTATGAGTAACCTGTAATAAAAAAACCACTAACCAGATCTAGGCCATCTGTTAGTCAAACTCACTCTGAGAACGTCCAACCTCGCTCTGATACCATTTGATAGGACCTAGGTTCCCCAAAGCTCTGACACAACTTGTCAAAATTAATATCACACATAATTACCTTTGTATAAGCAACTTAAACATGCGAAAATAACCAAAAGAACAAATAACTATCAATGAGAAATAACACAGAATATGAGAGGAAACACATAATTGTATTCAACTCAGTTAGAAGGAAATTACAATAAAGAGATCACACTCTTTCTTCCACCTTTGTGAGGCTTCATCCTCAAGGGCTCCCAATAATCTTCCCTCCAGAGTAATCTTCTCTCAATAGGTCACAACACACAACTAACACAAGTTGTTGTTCACCTCATTGTACTACCAGTATAACCGAGTATGAACCGGTACTCCAAGTAGATCTCACCATGATCTTGCTCCTTGATGTATTACTGTCACTTTGGATCTTGCTCCCCCGCTGATCTCCTTTTGACCCTCACATACACACACCCCTACAGATGAACCTTGATCTTATTTATCACATGTATATCTCCACCATGATCCTGCAACACCCTGCATATCAAACTTGATCTTACATACATGAAGAATCCTACTTGATTCTACCATGGGAAGAACTCTCCAAGTTCTACACATAACAATATAGCCCATGAGTCTATTATATAGATCTCATGCATATAATGATTAGACTTGCGGCTCAAGACTCATCTTAGTCTTTAACATGCAAACTACCTGTTCACTTAACTGATTGTTCCTCAACAGTAGTTCTAGAACCACACAGGTGACCAACATCGGTCCCTGTCTGACTAGAGGTGACCGATGTCGGTCGACTACTGCCGAGGTCAGTTTCCTTCTACACTGTCCACTGACTGACATCGGTGATCCTACCGATGTCGATGACTTCATACTCAACATCCTCCATGTTTGCAACAAGGTGAATCTTTTAACTCCACACCCTACCACTTTATCCCTCTTGGCATGTTACATAGGTTTACATGATATGTGGACAATAAAATGTATTTAATTTACATAATGATGATGATAATTTTTAAAAAGTTCCATCTATATCCTTATGAGTGTATCCCATTATAAGTAAGCTTACATACATAGTATTTAGTACCCTTCTTTCTATCAACATGGATGTAAATACAGATAGGGTATGATTCTTTTTGTCACTCAAATTATTATCTAGTTGAAAGTAGATTATTGATGGAAATTTTTTAAATGAATTATTTTAATAAAAAAACTAATTACTTCAGAATGGAAAAAAATATCTTTGTAGCCTTTTAATTTTTCATGCACTTCATTTTTTAATAGTGCATCATGAAATGTATGTTTTGATGATACATACTATTATTAAATAAATCCCCATATTCATTAGTGACCATTTATTATAGTTTCCCAAGACACAAAACCAATGATATGGCTATGTAATTTACTCTAATATTAATAATTTATAGGCCATTATGATAAAACCCCATTATTGTGTACATGTGTGAGTATACCATCAAATTAACTAGGAGGTTCATAACATTACTTATTTTCTTAGCTTTACTTCCCATCCTTAGTATGCAAGTTTTCATTTTATCCATTTTGTCATGCATAATTCTTAAGAGTCCTTGATTTTGTTCCTATTCTTATAATATTTGGTAACATTCTTGTGAATGACAAATTTTCATGTAATCAATATGTCATTTTTATTCCTCTTAAAATTTTGAGAGTGATTATAGGCATGTGGTGCATATATGTTTGTTATATATATTTATAAACTCATCACACTTGGAAAATAATTTAGTATTTGTAACCAGAACATGTGTAATTTTTTTCCTCGTTATCCTACTAAATTTGAATACAATACATGAGGAAGGTTAAGAAAAATGAGCTCCTTATTACACTTATTTAGCAGTAGATTATGGGTACATAATGTAGGAAGTAGTTTTCTACTATGTTTAGTTCCATCATGTCTTATAGAATGAGTTAAATATGGAAAAATAATAGAAATTATCTCATTTATTATTAATATGTAATAAATTATTATGGTAGTATTCAAGCTTTCTTTCTCTTTCAAACTGTTACCATTAACTGCATGGTTTTCACCATTTATCCAATTATATTTGACTATAAAAGGTGATATTTGGGGTACTCATAAGCTTTGTACCACACATTCTGATAGACACCATCTGATAAAATTTCAATTTATTTACCTCCATATATTCCTCATCCATATTAAATATGGAATTTGTTGTTAATACATCAAACACAAATTTAATTATGATCTCTTCATTCAAGGATCTAAGTTTGTGCCATACAACTTCAAATGAAGCAATGGGAATTTTTTTGAGACATTATTATTTTTAGCAATGACATTCCACTTTTTGTACTTTATCCAAAAACATTGAGAATTTTTTATCCTTGTCAAATTTTTAATATGATGAATTAGATAGAGTGGCATTCAATTTTTGATGTTTTAAAGCATTTTAGGGTTATTTGGTTGTTTTTTTGGAATGATTGGAATTAATGGAATAAATAAAATTGGATATACCAACTAGAGTTGTCACTCTTAGAATTCATCCCACATATTGACCTCAACCTATTATGGGACTTATTTTAATATGGAATCCATTGGAGAACCATCTATGTTGGCTAATTTCTAGAAAAAACTAGTGTACGAGAGATTCTATAGATAAGGAGAGATATTTGCAAGGAGGGTTTAATACTCTATCGATATGAACACAAAAGGAAATAACATACAATCCTTTAAATTTTACCGTATCTTTTTCAATTAAATTTTTAATTGGTACTTCTAAGAAATGTTTTATCATAGATAATCACAAATTGATCAATTTAACACCAATACCCCTAAAATTCAAATTATGTTCACCATCCTATACGACAGATGGATCATCCACTATATCATTATCTTTACCATTTAGGCACTTCCTATTTCACAAAAGACAAATTTTTTAATTGGATAAGATATTAATTTCTTGGGTTATATAAATTTTAGCAATAATAAAATAAGTTTATCATAATTTTGACCATTATACCAAATTTTAAGGGTCCCATCTCTCTAAATAAATTATATGATATTTTATAACATGAGTTATAAAACCTTGTGCTACATTGCCATTTCTACAAGAAATGTTTAATTTTAGAAACACATTTTTAAAAATAAAATTAGTTATATATTTAGGCCCTATATTTATGGTGTTTTTAGTGTCATCACTACAATTTACCTCTTCCATGATATCACTATAATCCTCTAAGTCACTATATATGTGGGGATGTGTCTGAGGATGGAGACCAGGATAGGGATATATAGGCCAGATAGATAGATATGCTCCCTATATATTCCCATATATACATAAAGAGGGTGAGCCTCCCCAACCCCTCTATATATATAGGGCATTTATATAACTCATTCATTCATTTTATATTTTCCTATGGCATGGAACCATATATAGATAGGGAGTGGTAAATAATGTATTATTCTTTATTGTCAACATATTCCAAAGTTAAAATTTCATCAATTAGAAAAGAAAATTATAACTTTCCATCCATTACCATGTTTACACTAACAACAATAAATCTTATTCCCACATATTTACAATGTAGTGTCCTCCTTGGATAAAATATACCTTATACAAATTTATTCCCTTTTGGAAATAAATAAACTTGATCATCCTCTCTAAATAAAGATACACTGATTCTATACTACAAATAATAAATGTGGGGTATAAAAAAATTTAAAACCATATTAGGTCATATAAAATAAAACATGAATATGAGATGAAATCAAATATGTAAATTAATATAAATGTAATATAAGTCTCAATTATATATGTTATTTTAACAAAAATATACAAGGATCAAAAGAAGACTCATAAAAAGGATTAAATTTGTCATTGACCATCCACCTTTCCATAATTCAACATTTCCCTTTAAAATTTAGGTCAGTTAATCATCAAAGAATGAAATATGGATAACATACTTATTAATATATCAGTGCATATATTTAATTATAGTATAACAAAAACAATGGAGTCCACCCAAATTTCAAATTTCATCCTATACAACTTTTAAGATATTTTGATGAGTCTGTATTTATCTATTACAATGTCTAGAAACATTAATTAGTTAATTGTCAAATTTAACCCATCTCTTGTGAACCAATAGATTGATTAAGGCATAAAATTAGCAAGCAAGGAGATAAGTATATACACTCATTATTTTTGTTTTGGAATTTTTCAATGTGGATGGAAAGGAATTTAATTAGAAGAAATATTAATTTGAAATGAAAGGAGAAATAAAAATGTATATAACTAAGTAAACACATATCTCAATTATACTATTATGATATTAAAATACTTTAGAGAAACAAAAATTTAACCATAAGTATTTTGAATGAATAAATAAATATAAGTTAATGGAATGAATTAGGAGATAAATGAATACATTCATCAACCAATATGTCTTGAAGAAAAAATTACTATCAAAAATTATATATCAACTCTTAGGAATAACACAAAAATTCTTCCCTTATTTTCTCTTTTGTAGAAATTACATCCTATAAAAAATTACTATATAATGAATTTAAAATACCTATTTAAATATTATAAGGTGGTGGTTAAAAAAATAAATAGCCATTTCTACATTTTGAAAAAACTATAGTCATTTTATGAAAATACAAGCATTAAAAAGTATGTGCACTTAAGAAAAAGAAATTTATAAAGTGCAAAAGTGCATGAAATAAAAACTATAAAAGTGGCATTACCCTAAATTAATTTTTATCTTTTAAAAAATGGTTAATATGGATTTCCACCCTCTTCTACTTGTTGACTAGTTTCGCATTCATTAGTTACCTTGACCATTTCTTGTTTATCTTGTTACAATAATTTTCAATAATAATCAAAAAAATTCAAAACTTATTTCACTCTATCTTCTTCTAGACCCTTTAAAATGAATATAAAATATCTCAACTTAAAAAATAAAATCAATAATATTATTTTGAATAAGGAATATTTTCTCAAATATTTGTTTGAAATTGTCAACATTGCTTTGTTATCTAACAAATCTTTGAATCGAGGAAAAATTGAAAGTAGACCCAATGGTTGATTCTTCTTGAAAAAATTTTGAAACTCATATTTCATAGTTTAATCTAGGATCACAAGCCCTTTGTCAATGAAAATGTATAACAAAGATTTTTAATTTCTTCTTCTATATCATTATTCACTTCAACACCCATTATCTATGTCTCTAAATTTCTTGAGGCATTCTTCAAGAATGTTGATCAAAAAGTTTATAATACCAAGTAATTTTTTTTTATCAACATTATATTCATATTTGAGAACTAATTTTACTATATGGGTTTCATGACTCATTTTTTTAATTATTCAAACTTAGGTAAATGTTGTATACACATAATATTTTCACACATTATCAATTACTGATGCTCTATCTCAATATCTCTGAGTGCATGCCCCAAGGGGTGCACTAGGAAATGGGTGGGTAAAACATTGGTGCTTCATATCATTATTTTCCCTTTTTCCACTTGCTATCTACACACTTATCTCCTAAAAATCATTCACCAAAGTTTTGCCTCCTAGTTTTCACCCTCCTTTAGTCATTTACCACCTTCATTAGCACTTTCCATAACCTAAACCCATTTTTGGTAGTTTACATGACTATGTCAACCACATCAACCTTGTATTTTTATTGACAAAGATTATTAAGAACTAAGTCGACCATGGTCGACATAGTTCATCATCTAGTATGTTTTTTATCGATTACAATAGTAGGTTAACTAGGTTGACCTTGTCAGCTAAATTTTTTGAAAGATTTTAGGGTTATATCTATCCCTATAAACACATCCATTTCACCATTCTTAGAGAGACATCAGGAGTTATTATTTTTTTGTGATTCTTTACAATATTCTCTACCACCATTATATTTGAGGAGTCTTAGCTTAGGTTTTCTACTTGGAGAAGAATATAGTCTTGTGGAGAGGTCTTAGATGCTTTGGCCTTTCTTAGTGATCCTTACAATTTAAAAAAACCTCTTGTGGAGCATATTTGTCCAAGGGAGAAATTAAGTCTCAATGGGTTCATCTTTCAGGTATTTCTAACTTTACTCCTCTCTTTAGTGGATAGAAGTATCATAATTAATAGATTTTGAATAATATTACTCTCTCCATGCATTAAGGTTTTTCTTATACATTACTTATATCAGATTATATTATGTATGTTTAATTTTATGTTTACTAACCTCTGCATTATGCTATAAGCTTTAGTGAGAACTAGATTAGATTTTACTTTACTTGTTATTAGTATAGTGAATTTGAAAACATAGGACCTAATTAGGGTTATTGCATAGTTTTGATTGACTAAAGGATTTTCAACCCTCTGTAGTGATATTATTATGGTAATATATCCCTTGGATAGGTCTAGTAGATCCATATTGGTCATGACCTTGGTTATCTAATGTATCCCCAGTCAGAAGTGTAAGTAAGATTTATCTTCTATGAGCTAGGATTGATTTGTATATTATGTTGCATTTCCAATTTTATACATTATGGTGAACTTGATATAAGTATAAACCTTTTAGTTTTTCATTCACTTTTTTCATTTCTATCATTATATTATTTTTCTATATTTATGAAACTAGGTCAACTAGACTAGTATAATTATAACTTTTGTGTGTAAATTTAACACACAGTCATATCTAAATGACTATATTATTTCATTGTAGGTGTTCATAAAATATATGTTACTAGATCATCATGTCAACATAATATTCTTCTTTGGTTATAGATAACAAACTAAGTTGATCAGCTTGACTTAGTCTTCTAATCAGCATCTAGATAACAAACAAAACCATACAGGTTGATTTAGTCTTCCATTCAACATCTAGATAACAAACTAAGCCATCCATGTTGACTTAGTCATCATAACACACTTTAAAAAATAATGTTTCTTAGAACTAGGTTAACCTAGTCAACTTAGTTTATATAAATTACTAGCAACATTCAAATAACTTGAACAAAAAATTTACAATCATAATCATATTTCAACCCACCAAGGTTCCTCTCTTTCTCTATAATTAAATTTATTACTTCATTAAAATTCTATTTTGTTCAAGTTTGTAGTCTTCAAAACTAAAATTCTATAGCAAACTAAGTCGACCTAGTCAACTTAGTTTTGTAGATGGTATTCTATAAAAAAATACTAAGTCAACCTATTTGAATTAGTTTTTAAAAACTCTTTATTCTATAGAATAATAGAGATGTAATAAAATCTATTCTATATTGTTTGAATACAGTGTCATTTGAACTAAATCTACTATTCTTAATTTGGGAATTAATAACTATATGATAGTAATTATTTCACACTTTCATTTTTAGCTGTTTGCATTCCTAGAGTAGATCACATAGTCTAATTAGGTGGTTTTTCAAATTAATGATTAGTTACACTATTTTTTTAAATTTTTGAACACACTACCAAATCACATAATATTTAAAATGCATTTAATAGTTGTCTTCCCAAGGCCTACCTACTTGGATTTCATCACCAAGGGGGAGATCAACTTGGTTTTTTGGATAAGTATAAACATGGTATATATTGGTAAAGCACCTGATACCCTTATCATTGTGGGATTGTCAAGTTAGGGGGTAGGCCTTGATACCAAAATAGTAACATAGACAATATAGATCTCATTCAACCTAAACATACTGAAACCATCCATAGATTTATTTCTAGTACCCTATTTTTAGCCATCTTCTTTATCACACTTAAAATAACACTTTATAGTAATATGATAACACTCAAAATTACCACTCCCTTAGAATTTAATTTTTAGTTTATTTCTTTCTCTATTCTTATTGTATGTTGTATTGTAAAAACTTGTATTGACCAACATTGGTATAAGGTTTTTTGTTGTGTGCCAATTAGATCATTCTCATTGATCCAATTATTTGTGTGTTTTCTTCCATTTCATTCTTTGATTGCATTGTAAAAAGTTTCCTTGTTTTTAACACACTATAATTCTATTTGACACAGTCTCTTACATATTGTCATTTTATCTTTCTTTAGTACTAAGTCAACCTGGTCAACCCATATCCTTATCAGGTTACTTTTATCCTTATTTATAATATTAAGTTGACTTAGTTGACTCTATACTCTTTTGCCTTCTATCTATCATTACTAAGTCAACCTAGTTGAATCTGTACTCTTGTCATCTCCTTTCCAATAGTACTAAGTTAGACTAGTTGACTCTATACTCTTATACCTTATATCCAACAATACACAGTCGACTTAGTCAATTCTATACTCTTATTGTTGGCCTTGCTTTTCTATCTAGATGACATAGTTATATATCTAGATAAATTATCTCCTTTTCTCTCATTCTTATTTCTTATAATCCTTTTTCTTTCTTCAAGCATCGTATCCCTTATAAGAATATTCTTGGACAACTTGAATCCATTTAGACACTATATGGGGTGTTCTTTTCTTCTTATCTTTTGTTTTGTTTTCTTCTTGTTTTTAGCTTATGAGGCATCTTGTGATTCCCATTCATATTTTACTTTATCCATTAGGGCATCTTATAATGCCCACCCACATATCATTTCAAACTTCAGGGCATCTTGTGATGCCCACTCTTATTCTACCTGGCATGATACCAAACTAATTCAACTCTAAAAAACCTTTTGAGACACATAGACTTATCTATCACATACTCATATTAAATATAGACATTAACATATATTCCTCACCTTATTTTCATAATTTATATATGTTATTTATCTAACACTATTTCTAGGATACTTACATATATTTGACCCTCTACAAT
This sequence comes from Torreya grandis, assembly GCA_037957365.1. Classification (NCBI taxonomy): domain Eukaryota; kingdom Viridiplantae; phylum Streptophyta; class Pinopsida; order Cupressales; family Taxaceae; genus Torreya; species Torreya grandis. The sequence goes on along the minus strand of JARHVA010003465.1, from coordinate 1,686,389 downwards.
AATTTTCTCTTTTCATAAACCTTAATACTTCCTTTTTGGTCTTTTGGTTTCCTCTTTTATTCATGAGTTACACTATAAAACCACATATATGGCTCGGTCTTCCTCATGATGTACTTTTATCTTCTTTTTTTTCATACTTTTTACACACTTTTTGGCACCCTTTTTTCTCTTTTATGAGTTTTATTGCAAGACCTTTGATACAACCTATACTTCCTCACAAATACCATCCTTTTCTTATCTTATTTATTTTTCCAATACTTTTTTGCACCCTCATTTCTTTTTATATTATGAGGTATAGTGTAAGACCATGGATAGGACCTGGCCTTCCTCATAAACTCACTATATTATTCATTCCTTTTCTAGATTGTGTTTTGCAATTGTTACGAGTTTTTTATCTTTGTTTTCAGCTTTAGCCTTTGCTTATTTTGGTAGATTAAAGTTATATAACAAACTATGTTAGAACGTTTTCCTACATTTACCTCATTTTCTTGATAAGGAATCACACTTTTCTATCATTTTATTCATTTTTTTGCCCCTTATCACATTTTTTGTGATTTTAAGTAATTCAAATTGTTTAATGTTTCATTCCTCTTGATTTCCTTTCTTTTCACTCCACATTTGATAAAATAATGTCAAAGTCAAGATAACACTTTTATTTCACCTAAATTTACAAGACTCTTAGACACCATGCTCTCTAAGTTCTCTCTCTTAGCAACCAAGCCCCAACTATTCAATTGAAATTCATTTTTAACACCCATGTTTGGTTCTCCAAATCCATATGGAGGAGGACTAGAAAAATCCATAAAGAATTTTAAAATCCAAATAATTTGAAACAAAAGGCAATGAAATACAAATATCAATAGTCAAAATCGCACTAAAAGATGTGATTATAACCACATATCCTCTCTCCAATCAAATACCAAACTCCATATTTAGCCTCACACTAGACCCAAGGTCCATTTGGTTGAGGTAGGCTAGTAGATTGGAATATGAAAATTCAATAAACTCTATAATTATAATTAGTTTATCACACAATTACCCAATATTCATCATAAGCTGATGGCTTTATAAGGGATCTTGAGAAATGAGGAACATGTTATGGGAAGGTATGTCCATTTTCCTTTTAATGCATATAACCTTATGTGATGATCTACAAACTTCATTTGTTGACCTAAGACTTGTGTGTCTAAAAGAATTTCTTCAAATTCCTTAAGGTTAAAAGTATTCTTGTTTTGAAAAACCTAATTTTAGTGTCTTGACTTTGATAAAGATATCCTCTACCTTATTTTTCATTCATTCTCCCCTCCACCCACTTAATTTACCTCCTTGATAGGCAAAATGTGATTCTAAATATATTTTACCTATTATATACTTATTTATTCTTCACATATTAATAACATGCTAGCACTACTTTGTTTCAATTTTATTTATCCTTAGAGAAAAACAACATGTTTGAGTAACTATGGATTTATTTCTTTGGACCATGGCTCTACATTTCTATAATAACCTTGCTTCATTTTACCATTTGTCATTATTATACCACCTCTTTTACAAACACCTGAGTTTATTTCTATTTTCATGTACTTTTTCTATTATTGAGTGTGGTTGTATTATTACTTCTCACTAATCAATGTTGGTTTCCCTTTTATGCACCTTTTGCCATGGATGATTGAGTAAGGATTGTTACTTCTCACTTATCAATGTTGTTTTACCATTTTTACTTACCCATATTTGTTTAAGTAAGGATTTTTACTACATTCACATTGATGTTTGATTACCATTTTTTTGACATGTATCCTTGGTTTGATTTGGTGAGTTTTCCTTTCTTACTTAAGGTTTAATTTTTTCAATTATTTAATCTTTAGTAGCCTTGGATTTTTGGTTACCTAGTTTACTCTACATTTTGACTTGGTAATTTAGTCTAACATATCACTTATCACCACAACTTTCCAAATTTACAAGAAAGTCCCATCTACATAGAACTAATTATCTTGGTTTTCCTATTTTTATTTGTTTTTAATCTTTAGTTTTATATTTTTGGATTTGTCAAAAGTAGTCTATGTGCCCTCCATAATCAAAACTACAAACATAGAAAATAACCATCCAATGATAAAGGTATGTCAAGGTATGCATACATTTACTTTTCAATTATTTCCTTTTCTATCATTTACTTTTAGTTATTTTATGATTTTAAATACTGTAACTTTTTTTAATCCTTCTTGTTGTTTATTATGTTTTTTTAATCAAAGCACCATCCCCTATTACACCTGAATGAAATGCAATAAGATTAAAATAGGGCATATGTATAAACATAATATTTTCACACTTTATCAATTACTAATGCTTTTTATTTTTCAAGAACCTATCGAGTCTCAATATCTCATAGTGCATGCCCTAAGGAGTGTACCAGGAAAGGGGTGGGTAGATCATTGATTTTTCACAAACTTTTTTTTCCCTTTTGTCACTTGATATCTACACACTTATCTCCTAAAAACCATTACCCTAAGATTTTCCTGCTATTTTGTATCCTCCTCTAGTCATTTAGCACCTTCATTATCACTTTCCCTAACCTAAAACCCTTTCTAGTAGTTTACATGACTATGTTAGTAACATAGACCTTGTATTGTTATTGACATATCTTATTAAGAACTAAGTTGGCCATGGCTGACATAGTTAATTATCTAGTATGTTTTTTGTCAATTACAATAGTAGGTAAATTAGGTCAACCTTATTGATTAATTTTTTTGAAAGGGTTTATAGTAGATCTAGCAAAATAAACACATCCATTTTTCCATTCTTAGAGACACATCATGAGTTATTAATCATTTGTGATTCTTTACAATATTCTCTTCCACCATTCTACTTAAGGAATCTTAGCTTAGGGTTTCTACTTGGAGAAGAATCTAGTCATGTGGAGAAGTCTTTGATGCTTTGGCCTTTCTTAGTGATCCTTAAAAACCATAATAACCTCTTATGAAGCACCTTTGGCAAAGGGAGAGATTTATTGTTGATGGGTTCATCTTCCAAGTAAGTATCTACAACTTTACTCCTATCTTTAGTAGATAAAAGTATCATAATTAACATATTTTCAATAATATTACTATTTCCATGCATTAGGGTTTTAACTATCCATAAATTAATTATGATTCTCTTATGCATGTTTAATTTTATGTTTACTAACCCAAATTTTATGCCATAAGATTTGATGAACACTACATTAGATTTTACTTTACTTGTTATTAGTATAACGAATATGAAAACATATGAGTTAGTTAGGGTTAGTGCATATTTTTTTGTTACTAAAGGATTTATAAACCTCCATAGTGATATTATTGTGGTAAGATATCCCTTAACTAGGTATAATATATCCATATTAGTCATGACCTTAGTTATCTAATGTATCCCCAATTAGAAGTGTAAGTGGGATGTATCTTCTCTGAGCTAGGATTGATTTGTAGATTATGTTGCATTTCCCATTACATATAAATATTACTTATATTTATTCTACTTTCTATCATATTTATTATTAGAATTCCTTATGGCTTGAAGTTCATATTAAATCTTAACATAAATAAAAAGGGAAACATTTGTTATCTAGGTCCCTTGAATAATCATCTTGTCTATCAATTATTTTTTTTCCCTTCACATATGATTAATATCCTCATTAATTTACAATGTGTTGGAATAAGTTATATTTAGTATAGGATATGGTGAAGAAGATTGAATTGGCATGACCAATTTCTAGATAATTACAGTGAACCATTCAAATCTTTATTTAATTTGGTATTTCATTATATTATATTAATCAAGACTTTCAAAGAGTGTTATACTAGCTAAATTCACATCTTATTATACTCCGTCACAAGTGGTTTTTACCAAATACATTTTTGAAATTTGATAGTCCTAAATAATGACTTCTTCCTTGAATTTATATAATGATAGGACAACTATATTAACATATCTCTCTCCTTGATCATCCATGATTATCCAAGAATTTTTTTGATTTATTTGTTAAGAAATAAATGGTGATAGAAATTAAAATAAAACAATTTTAAATTTGGAATGTTTTATTATTCTTCTTCACCATGTCATTTAGCCAATCTGACGATTCTATATTATGGAGATAGTGGGGAATTATTTATTTCACTAAATTTTAATATTAGGAATGTGTGGGGGAGTTAATATGGCTTGAGTTTAATAGGATAAAATATTAAATATATTATTTTCAAGTGATTTTTATTTACCTTTAGGAATGAAATATGGATGTGGAATTCTTGATTTAGGTTGGGAATGATAAAGTGGGAATAAGGATTATTAAGAAATAAAATGGAGGAATTTGTAACTAAATACTCATAAGCATTACTCGCAATGATAGTTTAGGAATGGACCATGTGTGAAGAGGAATTATTCAAATCAATAGTGAGTCTTTAGGTACCCTTGGTCCCATCTATAGGTGTTATAAATATATTTTTTGGCATATTATTAGGTGTATTAGCTATTTCAATGAATTTCAACATATATTTTGAGAAAGGGAAGAAGAAAAAACTAAATATGGGTATTGTTGAAAAACCTATTCAATTATGCACACATTAAATTATATTATTATGAATAAATCCTCTTGAGCTTGTGGAGATGACCTATAAATATAATATTACTAAATCTTATGGTTGGTTAGATAGATAACTTGGTGGATTGCCTAGCACTAGCTAGATCTCAAAAGTAGGAACTTCCTTAGGGAATGTCAATCCACACATTTTAAATAATTAAGATTATAAAACACAATATAATATACTTGTATAAATAACTAAAACCTAATAAAATTAAACACAAAAAATTATTGATAAAAAATAGGCTATAAACGACTATATAGTAATAAGCAAGTAAAAACTAATGCTAAATAGATCAAGTGTACTTCAAAAAATAGGATAAGGGTCTATGAACATGCAAGGACACAAAAAATTAGGTTTAATTTAGGGTAAGAGGGTGAAAATAACCTGTTATTTCCTACCACAATGACCATGGGTGGTTGATGTGATTGTCAATAGTTAAGGTGATTGTCGATAGTTGAGGCAACCATTAGTGGTTGGACGAATCATCAATGGTCAAGCTGACCATCAGTGGTTACTATGTGTATGTTAAAGGTAATAATTGGTTAATTGATGAGATTATATAAGGCAATTGTAGTAGATGTATTAATGCTAGGTTGATTAATAAATTCAAATAAAGTTATTCAATATTAGAAAAATAAATTATCTTACAGAAGATTGATCAAAAGAGTGGTTGAGGTGGTTAGCTCATTGATAGTGTCTACCATGATTTTGATAGAGTAACAATACTTAGATATCAACTAAATGGAATAAATATTTTTTCTCTCTATTGTGATGATTGGATCACTAGATTATTAGAAGAACACCTATAAAAGAAAGCTCTAGATGTAAAATATCTTGATTGTTGTGGATTGATTTCACCTATTTCTCCTCTCTTATTATAGGTGAGGAAGGAGATGTACAACAATATGTTAACTAGTATTTCTAATTATAATTAGTGCATGTGATGTCTCACACACATATTTAGATGATTTATTTTCAAAAAAGTAATATTGAGTTGATGGTGAGTTAGGTTGGTTAGGTGGTGCAACCCTAATCGTCAACAGTGAAGGTGACCATCTTAATTTTTGATGGTTTAGGGCCAAGGTAAAATGGTGGTTAAATGGTGGGCTTAGTTAGTTAGTAAAACTAACCATGGTTATGCTTGGTTAGTTTTCAAAGGTTCAAATTGGTTTTAAGGGGGTCCTAAGGTAGTCAGGGGGTGTTTTCACATTTAGAATTGTAGTGTGCAGATTTTTGGTGTCTATATTTTCCCCTTTTTGTTATATGGATTGAAATAACAAGATATAAAACAAAAAATTATTATGAGTCAAGGGTCAAGTTACCCTAAGTATGGGAATATTTTTTTCCCTTTAAACCAAGATTTAGTGAGGTAAAATAAAACTAGGTACAAGTTTGATAAAGTGGATGAAGGTGATGACAAAGGTGGATGTCATGAAGGTGGTTGAGAGGTTGGGAATTGAAGTGAAAAAAAGTACACAAAGTGTAAAAAAAGGTGTGAAATCCAAGATTATTCATAGAATAGCTTTCCATAGCTATTATAAATATATTTTGGTACTAAAATAACAAGTGCCAAATAGATCATTTGATCACATTTAGGCATGGCATCTAGGCACACTTATGAATGCAAATCTCCTAAGTAATGTCTATGGTTCTATGGGTATCCAAGGTAGGATGTACTCCTGATGAAAACACAACCTAGTTAGGTGAAGTCATAGATATCTAAGGTAATAAATAATATTAATAATACACAAGTGGGTTTGGTATGCATGAGGTGGCACAAGTTCAAAAAAAGTGGCCAACATGGCAAGTGTTGTCAATATGGTCAAAGTACAAGGCAAAATTCATAACAAAATTCATGTTAGTGGGGCCAAAATAGACCAAAGGTATGGTGATAAGGTGTTGGGGTGGATGGAGAAGGTAGTCTTCATGGGTGGGTGATGGATTTGGTTTTAGTTGAAACTATGTTTGGATGATGCAGAAGGTAAAAAGTGGAACATCTTGACCATCGATGGTTAGGGGGTACTAAAAGTGACCATCGATGGTCACCATAATTGTCCATAGTTAGGGGGTAAACCATAAAAGTCTTGTAGTCAAAAAAAAACTTGTCTCATTTTTTGATTTCAAATTTTGACTTAGAGCTCTAGCCTTTTGTTATTTTAGGCAAAATTGATGACTAGTGATTACTGAGGAAGTGTTTTCTTGAGGTAGATTGATTGAAAGGATCAAGTGGACTAGAGAGGATAAAAGGAAGGTAAGGACATGGATGAGGATGGGTAATGAGTCCCTAAATTCCTCCTCAATTATGGTTAAGGAATGAGGTACGGTTTTTAATTCAAATTGGTAGATTAGTTGTCAATTTGTAAGTGGCATTACATTCAATTTAAAAGTGTAAGTGATTGGTGGGTAGGGTCTGACCTAGTTGTGCCCAAATTAGGGTCTTTGGTTAACTTAAATTTTTTTGGTAATGTGTTAGTTGGGTAGGGGTAGGTTAGGTAAGGTCTAGATAGAGGTCAATTCAAGGTAAATTTTTCAGGGTTTGGGGTTGTAGGTAAATTAGGGTCTGGGTGTTCTACTCATGGAAAACCCATAGTGATTGTCAATGATTAGGACCAACCATTGATAATCAACATCCATTTAGAGATGGATTCTTGACCATTGGTATTCACCATTACCATCAATATTCGAGCTAGTTGAGAATAAAGTTGTTTTGAGTGGTTTTTAAATTTGAAGGCTAGTTTAGGTGGTAGATAATGTAACATTTTGTTAAGTGTTTGAGTAATATGTGGGTTGGGGTAATATTATCATGTGATAATGAGTATCAAGGGTAAAAGATTTTAGTTTTTGAGGTTAATGTTAGTAATGTAATGGTAAAATTGGTTAAGGTTAGGTAAAAGTTTAATGAGCTAAGTTTGTAGGAAAATAGTATAAATGACTAAGTGTGTTTGCTAATGAACCATGCAGGCATGACAGTAGATTCATATGTGTCATCAAGTTACATGTATTTTCATAGAGGTTCACCAAGGGATGACCCTATATTATTGGGCCCATATAGAGGAGGTTAGTCTAGGAGGAATGTGATATTACCAGCACATAATGCATAATATGTCTATGATTGTGTCCCTCATCAAGAGATGGGATTTATTTATGAACACCTTCCTATTACCCACTAGTGATATGACTATCCTATTAGAGGATGTCCATAAGATCAATTGACTACCCCTATGGGGTGATATAATATATCATATTTTGAAGGAGGAGCAAGATAATTTATTAGAGTTGATATATGGAGATGATGGTGATCATGTCAAATGGCATGTGGGGGAATTTAGCTATAGTACATAATATCAGAGGGTGGTAGGTGAGAGGAAACTTATGGCTATGATGATGATGGTAATGTCATGTTTTTCCATTTTTGACTCGAGTAGTGGGAGGTTACCATACTTATTACTGGGGGTATTGGTTGAGATGTTGTTGGGGTGGATAGTGTTTGGATGGGTAACTTTGTTTTTGATGTAGATATACAAGGAGTTATGGGGTTTCAAGGCCCATAAGAGATATGACATTAGTGTCAATTTAGTTCTACACTACTAGGCTTATGAGCACATCTGAGTGTTGAGACCAATGGGGTTTTGTGGATAGGATGCATTCAAATAGGTTTCTTGGTGGGTTACATGAGGTGGAGAGATGAATTTGTCATTTCAAGAGTGGGTAGAGGGGCTCACAATGTAGATTAGTTTATGGGTACACTAGTTGCACTGGTGATTGGTGATATTATTTGGAGACCATATGTTGGGTTCCCAAAGTGGGTTGGCTATAGCAGGTAGACTCTATCCTTATAGAGTTATAAGTGGATCTTTGACAAAAGGGAGGGAGAGGTATAGATCACCCTATTTGACAGGATGAGGAGACCATTTGACTTGGTTCAAGGGATCCCAAGCCCATTCTTAAGATATAAACATGATGACATAGAGATAACTTTATTGGACCCATAACTAGTGTAGACATTGCTTGATCATGAGGAGTTGCCTATGAGGCCATTGATTAATGATGCAAGTTTTCTATTATATATATATATAGTACTATGATATATATATATATATATATATAGTATTTTTAGTGGAAATGATTGTGGATAGAAGTAGATAAATGTGGACCCAACTAGGAGAGGAGGATAAAAGGCACATGTATAGGGAGGTACCCAAAATGCACATGAAAGAGTGGTATGAGCCATTGCATAGGCATATGTTACATATTTATAGGGTCAAGTGGTAGCCTTATAGGGTCATGTGGCTACACTCATAAGGGATAGGGACAAATCTAGAGCCTCCCTAGCCTTGGTTACATAAGAGAGACTCCTTGAGACATAGAGTAATAGGAGCTATAGCATCCATAAGACCATCAAGCACCATTCCCATAGCATGATACCTATCCATAGTAGAGGAGTTATGGTATTATGAGGCTACAATTTTGAGGTGATGTCATGACGAGCCCTACTGGGGTGAGTAAAGAGTGAGTCTAGTTGGTGGTGTTGGTGTAGTGACACTAGGTCAGTGGGTTATGTCTCTTGGTAGATAGATATGTACTTTAAGGGGGTAGGCACTGGGACCTAGTGGTGCTCCAAGAAATAGTAGTGTCTTAGGGGAATATACATGAAATAGTTTGGATGTATTAAATATTATTGTATATCATTTTGATACTGGCCTATGACCTAATGCAATGAGATGTACATGTTGAGAGAGAGACATGTATATTTTTTGTATACATTATGACGTTATTGACTCACTTTTTATATATATGATCCTTTTTTATTTCTTATGCTATATGTTTTGCTATGATTTTGTTATTGATTATACTCATGTTATATTGATTATACTCATGTTATAGATATTGGATATTGATGTAGACTCACCTATCTAGGCATGAGATGAATTTTATAATTTTTTATGCATGGCTATGCATTATGACATGTCCTATTTTAATGAGTATATGCTTCACTACTTAGATTTAGACATGTGCTGAAAATGGTTGATTGTATTATTATTCATGGATGCTTGAATTTGGCATACTGATGGATATGCTAATGATGCATGTTTTTTATTATGGCATATATTGATGCATGATGTTTATGATTATGGTTAATTTTACTTAAGGTAAAACAAATAAATTAGGTTAATTAACAACACTAGATGTGAGAACAAAGGATATAATCAAGAGACAAAAGTCTTAGTGAATATATCAACTAGTCATGATAGGACAAGAAGAGGGAATGATGCTTCTTCATTGACAAGGACAAAAATAAAATCAAAGTTTGATTGGATTAAGGAACATAATCCCTTTTGATGCTTCAAATTAGTGTTCATTGGTTAAGAAGGTGTCTTGATCACATAATCTTAAGTGAACTGAGATTCCCTTGCTTATATTGTATAAAGGGGAGATGGATGAAAAGTGGAACCTTCATGTGAGACTAGCATGCCTCTTTTGGAGGTTACCAAAGAGTCAGTATAAAAAATTCTATGACATACAAAGTGTAGACTGATCAATACAGGAGATCTACTCATGATATCTGATTATGTATTTCAATATTATTTTGTTTATGAGAGCTAATTGTGGCTTTCAAAAAAATTCATTTGATTTTGTTATTTCTTGAAAATGGGTTTTTTGTTTATTTATTTAATAGGTTTTTATAAGTTGGTCAATGTGGGAAGTTTCCAATAAATTGATTGTTTAGACAAATGCTTTACTCAACCATCCTTTGGGGGAATGGTATAAATTTGTGTGTTTATTTTAATGCCTTTGATAGTTGTCCTTTGAGGGAGCTTTCCACCTTATGTTAAGCAATTTAAAGTATGTTTTTATTATATATATTTCAAGGGATTAGTATAAAAATATTAAGAATGACCCATGATTGTTATTTTTAGATATTTTTCTTTTTAGCTTTATTTGATTTCGATTTATATAGACGTGATTATATAGGATTATGAAGGAAAAACAAAAATCATAAGAAGGTTATCTAGGTGTAAATGGGTTTAGGTGACAATGATCGTGAGAATCCATATTATATAAATGGGTTTAAAGTATGATGGGAATCATGCCATGGGAAAAACCATGGTACCCATTGTTGAATATAAGGATATGATTTTTATGAATAATCACATGATTTAGTTTTAATTGGTTTCCCCTAAAATAGAAAGATGAATGTTACGTATAAGAAAGGGATGATCTTAAGTTATATATAAGCTGAGTTTGATCCTCTTTAACAAAAGAAAGGATGTAGATGTGAAGCATTGAGGGGTTCAAGTTTTGGGTTGAATTCAAGAGAGGATAACTAGTAAGGTCTTGATCCATACTTGTGGGTTATGATATGAAGTCCAAGCCAAGTGAAAGTAAAATTGCCCTACATTATTTTCTCCATATTAGTAACATCTTGATTTTCCTTTAGGATGAGGTCCCTAATGTTGAGTTCTTAAAATTTAAGGTGTTTTTTATAGGCATGTGTGATGCATTCTTGATAGACATGAAGATGGGTAATGGTGGATAAGTGACACTTATCAAGTAGCTCAAGCTAGGTTAAATGGTGTAGAAAATAATTATCCTCAGTAATTAGATACTATAAAGATATGCGAAGAGAAAAAATTTGGATTTTGAGAGGAAAGACTACCTCAGTTCCAAACACAAGAGAGAATAGGGTACCACATGTAGGGTTTTAGATATAATTGTCATATACCCATAATGTGAAGGGCATGTGTAAATTCCAATCCCAACTAGATGAATTAACCATTTTAGTGAGAATGTTGTTAAGAGTTTTTTTAGAGGCCTTTGCTTATCCATTTTCTTGAGGGAAATAGGGTGAGGAAAAACTTAAGTTAATACTAAATGCATCACAAAGACCCTAGACTTGCTTGGTTTCAAAATATTTACCATTATCATTGATAATCTTGTTAGGAACACTAAAGTGATAGATGATGTGATGGTTGATAAATTTGATAATTTTTTTCTTTAGTTAAGACTAAAGGAATAACCTCTACCCATTTGGTAGAATACTCAATCATAGTGATGATAGAATGGTCTTGCTACGAATAATGGGGATTATTTTTTCCAATAAGGTCTAGATCCTATTATGAGAAGGGATAGAAATTAGTAAAAATGCAAATATTATGGCTAGGTGAGTGATGCAAATTGGCATTTTATTGACACTTAACATGCTTTTTCACATAATCATAATAGTCTTGGTTAAGGGTAGGCAAATAATAGCCAATGTGAAGGATGCATTTAGCTATGGCAAGGCCATTAAAGTGTCCCCCATAGATTCCATCAATCATTTCATTGATAGCATGAGAGGCTTTGTGATTATATACGTAATAACAAGGAGATCATCAAAGCCTTTATAAACAATTCTTATCATAATGGTATAACATGAGGTACTCTGGATAAAATCTCTTTGAGCATTTTAGGAAAGACCCAAAGGAATGATGGTAAGGTGGAGATAGTCGAAGGTCAATTGATACTAAATGTTAGGTTGGGTCTCTTCCACATTTAAGATGGTGGGAGAATCTAGTTTGACATAGGAAGGCAAGGTAAGTCTATGGATAATGATAGATAGACTAGAGTCAATGGGTGTAAATGAGATCTAAGAGGGAAATGAAGCCATGGTTTTGGCAAGCTTATTTTTAGATCATGGGGTTGAATGGATGAAATAGTGTTCAAATTACGCTAAGAGTTTGTCAACTAGTTATTTGTAATATTTCAAAACATCATTCTTACATTGGTAAGAGTCATTGATTTGATTGACCATAAGTTGGGAATCACCAAATATATTGATTATTTTGACTCCCAAGGCTAAGGTAATTTGAAGGCTTATTACTAGGGCTTCATACTCAACCATATTATTGGTACATTCAAAATCAAGCTTGAAAGACAAAGGAAGAGGTTCACCATAAAAAGGAATACGGATGATACCAGCTCCACCACCTCATTGACACTTTGATCTATAAAACAACATGGTGACCTAAAAAGTAAATTCCACATGAGAGAGGGTCATGATGGACTCATCAGGGAACTCAATAGGAGGAGTTTGGTTGCCTATTAATAGTGTTTCGACCAATTTGTCGATAATGACTTACCCTTTAATTAAATTTTGCTAGAGGAACTCAAAGTGAAAATCCACTAAAATCATGAGCCACTTGGTTATATGTTGGTTTTGATATGGCTTAGAGTGTATATACTTGAGTGGGTCAGTATTATTTATGGCATAGGTTTTGTGTTTAAGGACGTAATGGTGAATTTTGGTATCCATGAATACTAAGTCTAAGCAAAGTTTCTTGATATTGGTATACTGAGTCTTGTACTCTACAAGTATGTGGCTGATTTAGTAGATGGCTTGCTCTTTGTGTTGTTGATCTTGATGAGCAAGCATTACCCCTAGGGAGTGATCAGTGGTAGAGATATAAAGGTATAAAGGTTGGTCATCCTTGGGAGGGTAAAGAATAGGTAGAGACAAAAGGTAATTTTTGAGTTAATAAAAAGACTTTTGATAGTTTTTATTCCAATTAAAAGATATATTTATCTTTAGAAGGTGGTGGAAGGGTTGTAATTGATCAAAAAGATAGGAGATAAAGTGATGCATGGATTGGAGCTTCCCATGGAAACTAGAAAGTTGCTTGAGGTTGATTAAAGGAAGAATGTCAAGGATTGCTTTGCTTTTAGTAGAATCAACTTCAATCCCCATAAAGGAAATGATAAATCCATGGAGATTTCCTGATAAGACCCTAAAAATGCACTTCTTGGGGTTGAGGTGGATGTGGTAATGGATGAGGCACTCAAAGATTATCTTGAGATTGGCTAGATGGTCCTTATGATATTTGGATTTCTCAAGGAGGTAATCCATATAGTCTTCAAAAATATTATGAATAAGGTCATGGAAGATGTAAATCATGTCACATTGGTAGGTTACACAAACGTTCTTTAGTCTAAAAGGCATGAATCTATAGCAAAAGGTTCCCAATGGGGTGATAAAGGTGATTTTGTTTTGATTTTTGGGGGCAATTAGGATCTAATTGTACCCTAAGAATCCATCCATGAGAGATAAAATCTCATGGATAACTATAATATTAACTAATTGGTCAATGCTTGGTAGAGGGAAGTCATCTTTGGGGCAAGCAATGCTAAGTTCACAAAATTCCACACAAACGCATAGTCCCTTTGTGGCTTTGGTGATAGGTATAACATTTGAGACCCATTAGGGGTAATCAATAGGTTAAATCAAATTGAGAGATAGGAGACGCTAAATATCATTTTTGACAAGAGGTGTTTTGTAAGGGTGCATCCACTAAATTTTCTAATTGATATGACTGACATCATAGTTGGTTACTATGTTATGGATGTAAATGGTAGTATCAATTCCCATCATGTCTTTATAAGACCAAGAAAATGCTATACTTTGGTCTTAAAGAAAGGAGGGGAAGTCTCAAAGTTATTTGGAAGTTAAATATTGGCTAATTTTGATAATATGGAGATTATTCAAAGTGGCCAAGTTGATATCCATGGTGGATTCATTTAACATGGTTGAAGTATTAAGAGGAAGGGATTTGTGGATGAAATAATATAGGCACTAAGGTAGGTGAGAATTGAATCATCATCCTATCATTTAATAGTGTTAATGGTAGGAGAGTTATCTCCTATCATCTCAAGATGGGTCAAAGGGATGGTTATGGTTACCCCCTCTGTTTGATAAGTTAGGGGTCTGAGGCTGATCATGTTGACAAAAAAATGTTAGGGGGGATGATGTCCTCATCCTCACATGTAGGTGGAGGAGAAGTTGGTGAGGGATGGATGTCTTCCTCAACAATGGTGATGGTAGGTGGTTTGGCTATTCTTTTAGTGGGTAGAATAAAACTGAGTCCATGTTTATCATGAGGATTTTTGGTCTTAATGGAAATCAAATTAGCTAGGTTATGTTAATATCATCTAAGACCAAATACTTTTCAAGCACACTTGAGGAGGTATGTCTTGGTGAAACCTAGTTTATATAGATAGGAGAAGTCAGAGGTGATTGGTCGAGGTGAAGAGGAGGTGGTAGAAGTGGTAAGTGGTTTGTCAAGTCCCCCATAGGTGAAATGGGTTTGACAATGTGAAGGTCTAAAGGGAATAATGGATCTGAAATTGGGGTTATATCTAGGTTGGTGGTCAAGTTTCCCATACCCTTGGGGAGTAGGGAAAGCATCAAGGGTGAGGAGGCAATATTCCACCAGTGAAAGACATTGGAATGTGGATTCTAAGTGGTCTGAGGTGGGGATCCGATCAAAGGGGATAGATGAACTAGTTGATGCCTCACTGGTAGAAGAAGGTATGACTCCCTCTTTCATGGTTGCCATCTTGTATTTTGTTGAGGAGGGTATGATAGATGGAGGTAGGATGATGTCATTGGGTTATTAAGTCATGTTACATGACAAAAAAGGACTTGGGTTAGCTTGTATAGTGATAATTTGACCTTCATTCTCAAATTTAATACAATGATAAAGGGTAGAGGGGATGTAACCCATGGAGCATATCTAAGGTCATCCCAAAAAAAAACATTGTATTAGAATTTTCCTTCCTCTACATAGAATAGCTTTGGGAGTGAGTGAGGTCCTAAACAAATATGAAGGAAAAAAATTCCTAGGGTAGTGGCCATGGTGTTGTTGAAGGATCAAAGGACACTCAAGCTTTTGGACATGACATTATTCAATAGGTTGAGTTAGTTTCAGGCATGGGGGAGATGATAATAATAGTAGCTCCCCCATCAATCATGACCCATTTGATGTAGGTTTGGTTGATGTAAGTAGTAATAAAGAGAGGGGGGTCTAGGTCATCAAGATGGATAGAAGGTATTTCTAAATCCTTGAAGGTGACAAGGTTGGAAATTTGGAGAGTACCAATAAAAGATATCAGAGGTTATGGGTATTTAGGTTGGACCTCTACTGATTGTAATGCCTTGATCATTACTTGGTTATGATGAGGTGAAGTAGAAATCAAATCATATTGGCTCATTGTCACCTAGGTCTGGTGAAGTTATTTGAGCACCACTCTCTTAATTGATTCAAAGGGGTTAGATTAGGAGGTACCTAAGATAGATACCTTTGGTTTTGTTAAAGGTGAAGGTGCTTGATTTTGACTCAGTTGAGAGGTAGAAGATGGGTATGTACATGAGATAGACACTTTGGCCTTTCCCTTATCCTTATGTTGATCATGTGATTATGTAACCACATGGATAATATGGATAGAGGGAAGAGTTGGGTTAGGAAATTGGCTTGGTTCCTCATCACTCTAAGGTGAGAGTGGTGGATTAGGTAGGCATTGGGTAGTGGTGGTTAGTTGTTGGGTTAGTAGTAGGATTATGGGAGGTTCATCTATTAATAGGTCATCCTCATCATAGAGATAATGGATAATAGTTTACAGATCTTTGAAATTCTTTGTGTCATACCCTAGTGTCCTAAGATAGGAGCACACTTGGTGGTCATTATACCATACTAGTTTTGGACCAAGAGGGTTGAATGACCTAATAGGGGGTAAGGGCAAGAAATAAGATTGCAATAACCTTTGTAAAATAATTGAGTAGGATTCAAGTAAAGGTGGAGAGGGTTTAGAGGTTTTAGTCTTTGTTAGTGAGATGGAAGACTTTTTGGTGATGGGCTTAGTGGTAGGAAGTTTGGGTAAGGTAGAGTTCTTAGTTGATAGTTTTGATTTTGGTAAGGTGAAGGTTGATAATTTAAAATTAAGATGTTTTATCATAGGTATTGTGGTTATTGATGGCTTGGTGTTGATAGGTGTGTCCAAAATCAAGTGTCATAGTATAACCAATAGCGATGGTTGGATTTTAGTTGTGAGAATTAGTTTCCTAATCAAAGTGAAGGGATGACACCCCAACATAGAGGGAAAGGTTGAGGGAGGTAGGAGTTTGGCCCTCTAGCCTTTTAGTGGATTTACTTTCATGGATGATTTGATTTTGTGTTTAGTTATTTGGTTTGGTGAGGTAAGTTTCATTTTCATAGATGGGTGATTAAGGCTTTGTGTAGGGAAGGTGACAAGGTTTTGGGTTGGTTTGGATATTTTTGTTGGAGAAGTTTATTTGGTTCTTTGTGGTTTGGGTGCATTAGATGGTTGATAAATTATTGGGTTGGTAGAGGTTTTTATCAGTTTGGTTTGTAAGATAGGGGTTTGGATAATAGGTGTGATGGGTTGGTCTACCAAAGTGGGGGTTGTAGGTTCTTATTTGGTGATATACGGGATCCCCAATTAATTCCAAAAGGTAGATAGATCCATGTTATGGTTGGAGATAAATTCTAATTTATATACTAACCTAGATAATGGTTTTTAGATTGGTATTATTCCCTAGATAGTGGGTTCACAAAATAATCTCGTAGGTTGAAAAAGGGGAGCAATGACCTCATGCTTTTCATCAATCAAAGGATGTAAGGTTTGGATGGTGAATACTTGATGGGAGGCATAGACATGGTGGCTTCCTCTTTAGGAATGATATCCAAAGGGGAAGTAAATTTCATGGTAGCTGGGGGAGAAGGTAAAGTAATGATAGTTGTTTGCTCTAGTGTGATAGTTGAAGAAGGGTTTGATGGATCCACTACCTCAATAAGTAGGGGAGGAGAAAGGGGTGATTCCTTGATTTTGGTCTCTAAAGGAAGGGAAGGTGACTCCACTACCTCAATAAGTGGAAAGGATGGAAAGGTATATTGGGTAGTAGATTCTTCAGCAATGAGCATGTCAAGTACCATATTGATGGTATGGGCATCATGGGAACACTAAACCTTGTTGATATTTTTTTTGGTAGCTACATGATTGGGAAAAGGTTGTCTAAAAATTTCAAGGGCTTGGTTTTGAGGTGTATTTGGGTTATCAAACACAATATCTCCTTTGTCAATGAGGGATTGGACAATGCTTTTAAAGGTATTACACCTAATAACATCATGCCCTACTACTCAATGGAAAGCACATAGATCTTTCTCCTTGTACCAAATAGGTTTAGGATGAAAAAAATCAAAATTTTTAGGGGGTTTTATAGGAGTAAGTTGTATTATTTTGGAATTCAATAAAATCTCTAGGATTGAAGCATAAGATTCTCCATGTAGAGTAAATTTCTTTTAGTTGTTCTAGTTCTCATTCCTCATGTTTTTTTTTTTAAGAATTAGAGGAGTTTAGTTCGTTGAAAGATGGTGGAGGAGTGGTTTTAAGGACAACCACTTCTATAATTCACTTGATCTTGGAATTGGTATTGGTTTGGTTTCTTGGTTTAGAGGAGGAAGCCTCATTGGTTTTGTAGGTAGAGTTATTGTTTTTCAACTTCAACTTTCCCTCATCGATGTCTCTATTTTATTGCTTATGCACCATTATAAAATCTTCATCAAAATTTATAAATATATAGACATGTAGTGTAAAAGAGGCATGCTTGTCACATGCTTGAGTAAAATGTTCTATCAATTTGGGTTGGGGTAAAGATAAGGAAAGCTGATTGATTAGGATCCTCCAATGAGCTATAAAATTAGTAATTGATTCATCATCAAATTGTTGAATTGAGTGAAGGTCAGTGATGGAAACCTTCTTGGAGATATTTATTGAAAAGTGATCCAAAAAAATTTGGGCAAGCTAGGTGAAGGTGAACAAAGAGTGTTTGGTTATGGCATTATACTAGTCTAATGTTAGATTAGAGAGGAACATGGGGAAGGTACAAAGAGGGAGGGCATCATCATAGGAAATCAAATAACATGCATGCCTAAATGCCTTGAGGTGTTATTTTGGATCCTCATTACTGTAAAACTTAGAGAACTTGGGAAGTTCCCACTGAGGAGGATATGGTTTGATAGGGATAAAAGGGTGAATAGGCTCGTTGTAGATCTAATCATATGATAAGATGTTGTGAGTTCCAAAAATGGATGACTCTAGGGTAGTCATTTTATCCATAAGTATCTTCATTAGATATACTTGGGGTTGTGTAATTAAAATGTTTTAAGGTGCATAATGTTTTGGTGGTTGGGTGACATAATAATAATAATTGGTAGGAGATTGAGGAGGGGCTAAATATTGGTATGTAGACATTGGTGGTTGGGTGGATGCTATGTAGGGTTATGTGGATGTAGGTGGATGGGTAATAGGTAGAGGTACATGCCCTTATGGGTTAGGGATGTAACTTGGGTTTGGTACAATGGGAACCTATTAGGTAGGAGAAATGGTTAGGTTGTTTATCAGAAGAAGGGTAGTGACCTTTGTATTGATTATTGGTAAGGTAGGAGGTATAGACACCATAAAATTTTTAGGTGGGATAGTAGTTAGTGGATTGGAGGTAGCTAATGGAAGGTTGGTAATTCTAGTGGTAGGTATTCCCTCACCTATAGGTGGATAGTAGTTGGGTTACTCCTAAGGTAGAGGAGTTATTGGTGGGCTAGAAGGTATAAGGATGTTTATAGGTTAGACAGGTTGGTTTTGCATAGTAGTATCAAAGGGGTAATTAGTAGATGAAGAAGCTTGGGTAGTCAATGTTTGGGTGGTGAATATGGTAATAGAAGTGTTTCCCATAAGGTGGGAATGCATGACATAAGGTGGGTCCATAGGTGGAACCAAATTAGGGGAATGATAATTCATAGTGTTAAGATAATGGTGAAGGACCACAAGTTTGTTGTCTAAGAAGGTAGAAAAGTTTGTATCTCCTTAGGGAGATTCTAAAGGGAAAGGAATTCTTGAAGGATGAGGAGAGTTTTATGGTTTAGAAACATAATCCATGGATGAGGAGGTAGAAGGGGTAGATTAGTTCAGTGATGGGTTTTGATCTACTAAGTTCTTTCACTGTTGGTGAGTTAGAACCATCCAAGGTAAGGGAGAGAGAATACACAAACAATCTCACCACTCAAACACGGAGAAGAAAAAAATGAATAAGGAAATAAATCACACTCTAAAAATTATGTTATGTCCTAAAGGTATTTTTAGCCTCTCTTTTGGCTTATGCATTAAGCTTTTAAGAAATTGTGTGATTGAAATTGGCTTGTGGAGAGGGTACTAGAAAAGAAGTCTATGGTTGGTTTTTGGTTGTTTAGGCTATCAAAAAGAATATGCATTGGAAATAAATACATGGCTTGGTATTAGGGCTTACCCCCTCACTTCATACACTGTAGTGGTAAGGGTGTCAGGTGCTTAGCTACTATATACCAATTCCTAGTATTTATTCTCAACCAAAGAGTTGAGTTTGTTATCCCCTTGGTAATGACCTCTAAGTAGGATTGCTGGTAAAGGGTAAGGTGATCACTAGGTGATGAAATACTAACCAATCCATGTCTCATGTTTTTTAGATGTTTTATTGATGTAGGTAGTTTGGTTTAGTTTGTGCAACAAAAGTGATGCTATGATTAGATTACTTTGCTTTAACTTAACCTATGTGAGCTAAAATTTCAAGCAATCAATTTTAATCCCAGAATAAAATTTAATGTAATTTATGAGCATAGAATAGAGATAAGATAATATAGATGCAAAAAAGAGAAACCTAAGTATAGACTCAAGGGTCCCACTAGGTATGCCAAAATATTTCAATGAATTTCATCTTATATTTTGAGAAATGGAAGAAGAAGAAACTAAATATGGGTATGGTTGAAAAACTTGCTCAATTATGCACACATTGAATCATATTATTATGAATATATCCTCTTTGGATTAGGAGGATGACATAAAAATAAGACAACACTAAAGAAAATGGTTGGTTAGATAGATAGTTGGGTGGATTACCTAGTGCTAGCCAGATCCCAAAAATAGGAGCTTCTTCAAAAGCTATCAATCTACAGATTTTAAATAATTAAGTTTATAAAATATAATATAAATTACTTTAATAAATAATAAAAATATACTAAAATTGAACACAACTAATGTTTGATAAAGAAATAAGCTAGAAATGACCAACATATCAATAAGCAAGACAACACTGATGTTATATGGATCAAGTGTGCTTTAAAAAATAGGACAGGGGTTTGTAAATAGGAAGGGAAATAGAATGTTTGGTTTTATTAAGGGTAATAATGTTAAAATAAGTTTTTATTTCATACCACAGTGACCATCCATAGTTGATGTCACCATCGATGGTTAATGTGGCCATAGGTAGTTGAGGCAACCATCGATGGTTGGATAGACAATTAGTGGTCAAATTGACCATCAATGGTTATTGT
Source organism: Torreya grandis (assembly GCA_037957365.1). NCBI lineage: Eukaryota > Viridiplantae > Streptophyta > Pinopsida > Cupressales > Taxaceae > Torreya > Torreya grandis. The sequence goes on along the minus strand of JARHVA010003465.1, from coordinate 1,665,589 downwards.
GTGTAGGTTATGGGTAATAAATGGATAATTATATTCTAAAATTAAATTATAGGAGATGAATTTATGTTAGGATAATTATGAAATAAAAATAAAGTAATTAAATACTAGAAAATAAATACTTAGCTTCCAAAAGATTGATCAGATGAGTGGTTGAGGTGGTTGGCTCATTGATAGAATCTAGCATGATTTTGGTAGAGTAATGGTACTTTGATATCCCCCAAGGGGTGGTGGAAATTTTTATCTCTATCATGATGACTAGATCACTAGATTGTTGGAAGAACTCCTGTAAAATAAAGCTCTAGATACAAAAGCTCTTGATCATTGTGAATGGATTTCACCTCCCACTCCTTTCTTATTATAGGCTAGGAAGGAGAGGTTAAATAAGATGTTAATTGGGTTTTATAATTATAATTAACACATTTAATGGTTCACATGCAAATTTAGATGAGTTATTTTTAGAAAACCAAAGTGGAGTTGATGGTGAGTTAAGTTGGTTATGCGATGCAAACTTGACTATCAATGATCATCTTGAATATCAACAATTGAGGGCCAAGGTAAAAATGTGGTTAAAGAATGGACTTAGTTAGTTGGTCAAACCATAGTCAATCTTGGTTAGGGGTTAAAGGGTCAAATTGGTCCTAAGGGGGTCCTAGGTTGGTCTAGGGGTGTTTTGACATTCAAAATTATAGTGTGTAGATTTATAGTGTCTACATTAGCTTTATAGTTATAATTTTCCTACACTAATATTATTACACTAAATCCTTATATGTACTAGCACTAGAAGAGGATATTTTAGTTGATTTTATTTTAATTTTGTTATAAGCAAAAAAGTATGATTATGACTTCCTTCATCATAGTCCATTTCTTCTCAATTTAAGAGAGGTTCTAAGTTAACACATATTGAGTTCTATCTTCCAAATATGTTTATTCTTTCTTTTTCCAATCATCTTAATGTAAATTTTTCAGATGTATTTTTTATTCTTGGTAGAAGGGACACATGTCATCTTTTATTTATTCTATAATAATTATTATGTTGAAATTAAATAAATACTTTAAACTCATCTATGAATAATATCAAACATTGAATTCCTTTTCACCTTCAAATTCCATCATGTAGTCTTCAAAATATGGAACGTGATGTTATGAATTACAAAGAATTTTATCAATTAAACCTATAATATCAAAATAGGTTCTAATATGAAATGTTTTTATTGTAACCTAGGTCATTTCATCATCAATACTCTTATCTTTATCTAATTAGGTACAATCATAGCTTCCCATGGTGATTGTAAAATGTACTCCTACTTTGGATTTTCTTAGTAAGAGTTTATGAATTTCAACCATCTAAAAACCTAACTCCATCAATGCCCACCCATCATATATATACCTAGGTTTCATGTAAGGGTCATTATAACATCCAAATATTTTGATGTATGAGAAAGTGGGTAACTATATGAAATAGGCTCCCTAGTGTGAAATATTTATAGTGGCTAAAAAGAAAAATCTCACATTAGATAGATCATTATAAAACATGTGTATGATGTAGTGTAGGAAATCATCATTGAAAAAAATTAAAATCTTGATTACTATATTCTAGTTTGAGATAAAGATATATCTCATATATTTGAGAATAATTCATATGTACAATTTTAATAACCTTGATTAAATATTTCTTCTATCCATTACATAAGCTATATATGAAGTAATATATAATTTTCTAGTCATATGGACTTAAAAAATATGATTGTGAATTAAATTAATAATAAAATCCACCCAAATAATGTATTTATATGTATGATCCACATGTGTTAGTAAATATACACTTGGAAATATTGGTTTTAGGATTCCCAAATTCCCTATTCAAGAGTGTGATGATGTTATTTATCTCCATTTACTCAAAATGAGTAATCATCTTTGGTAATTTGGTATCAAATATTTTTGGTTTCTCAATTTCATTTTTATTTACCACCTTATAACAAGAGGATGCATTATCATCCAAAAAATATTGAATAAATTAAAGTTTGAGTCCTAAAAGTTATTCATGATCAAGTATATTGAGCATGTCTTCAATGCATTCTACACCAAGATGAAGAACATATTCATATTTAAATTTTTTTACTTCTTTTTCTCATTATTATCATCAGTGTCTAATGTTAACATAATTTATGGTCATTAGACAAAAGTAGGGAAAGTTTAATCATGGGTAGATCCACTATCGTAAATAATTTTAATCTACACTAATTTTGGAATGGCATTAGTTCTTTGCAATAATTTAGTTAGGTTGATTTGTTCCAAATTCATGTCAAGTATCTTGTCTACATTTGATAAAATTTTTGAATGGGGACTAACACCTTGAAATTTAGATTACATGTTTTATTTATTCATTATATTTCTTGACATGTGAACCTCAAAGTGTTCTAGTTGAGAAGTCTTTTTACTAGCCTTGGTAGAATTTTGGCACTATATAATAATTGGCAGAGTCCAAAGGTTGAATGGTAGTTTTTGGGTTCTAAATTGCGATTGGTAGTATTTTATTTCCCAAGGATAATTTTCATTATTCATTTTCCAAAGTATGATTTGTAATGTTTGGGTGATAAAGGTTTTTTGGCAGTGTTTTAGTTCCAAAGAATACTCGGAAGCTATAGAGTTCTAATGGCTGAAAAATAGTTGGATAATTATGATGACTGCTATGGAAAATTTATGGGAAATTCTTAAAACTCTAAAAAACTAGGTTATATTTCAATTTTTATTTAATCATGTTTTATTTTCATGAAAAAATATCCATTTATATTGATATATCAAGCAAATACTGAAAACCTCAAAGTCTTATTAGCTAACCATGAGCACTACCTAAAAATATAAATATGCTTTGTGATATCTACTCAAGAGGATTTGAAATATGGTTATAGAAATAAAGTGATGGTAGGGTTTAGGGGAGGTAAGAGAGACAATGGAAAAATAATTGGAATGAAATTAGGAGGAGAGGGTTAAAAATGGTAAAAATAGAAAAAATCACACACTTGAGAATTAAGTTTAGCTCTGAATTTATGTGATTAAGTAGGGGTCCAACAAATATTAATTAGGTAGTGAATTCTAAGGGTTAATAATAATTATATGGGTTCTAGTGGATTTAAAGTAGCTTGTGAGTTCCATTAGCTAAAAAAACTTGAAAGTTTTAGTAGATGAAAAGAAACTATTTTACTACCTTTATATTTTATGGGTCCAAAATTACATAGACATGAGATCATTTGTAACTAAAAACACATTCTTAATAGCATTTTTAAAAGATTTAGATAATTTTTAACACATTCAGAACCAAAATCTATATGACTCAATTGTTACAATTTCCTAAATTGATTGTAATCAATTATGATCATATTCACTTGGGGGTTTATAGTGCATTAGTAAAATCATATTCATATGCACATGTGGTTATTTATAAAACCCTTATTGGTAACACCACATAATAATTCATAGCTGCATACTCCTCCATAATAATTATGACACCTTATTCTCCTAAAATTTCTTAATCCCCTCCTAAATAATAAAGTTCACCTCTATCTTCCATCATTAAATTCAAATCAAAATCAACTAAATAAGGTAGATTTGATGTGATATATCCTTTATCTCAATCCATAGTGACGTTACCTCATGCTTATGCCATTGAAGTTCAATAGGATCAAACTCGATAGTTCCTATTTTGATATTCCTCCATAGTAATCACTATAGTAATTTATTCTCCTATACTATCTCAGTCCTCATATAAATAGGAAATATCACCTCCATATTCCACCTTCAAATTCAAATTGTAATCACCTTTAAAATAAGGTAAAACTGATGTCATATCTCCTTCAAGTCAATCTATGATGACTTCCCCTCATATAATTACCTAAATATGCACATCATGTCCCTAATATAGAAGTTCCAGATTAACTAAATGAATTAGTGAATAAGAAGAATTAGAATTTTCAACCTAAATAAGTTGATTTTAATGTACTTTTTATCAATACCTATCATTTGGAAAAGGAACCCAAAGTGTTTTATTTCATAACAAAATATGATCAAGGAAAGAGATAAATTGAAATAACGGTCCCTCCATGTAAAAAATCTTAACAGTAACTTACCACCCAAGATTATTCAAAATTACATGTTGGGAAAACCATTAGATAAGGAATGAAGTAAAATTTACAATCATAAATAAGCACATTCTTTTAAAAACTTGATCACAATAAAGAAACCAAAGAATAACTCAAGGAAAAATTTACTAAACTTATTATAACTATAAAATATTTGGTCAATCCTACTAATTCATCTTCCTCAGTTGATCTCAGACTACATATCACCAACTCAGGCACATTGATCATTGATAAATAATTAATCTATATGGGTAGAGAAACTAAGGACTAGTCATAAAATCTACATACTCAAGGGACATGATTAATATATGTTGATGTGTCTATTCATAAAAGCATCATATATTAAATTGAAGCATCAAGGGTAGTTACAAGTAAATACATGGTAGAAGCAAAGAAGTTGAAGAAAAAAAATCCTAAATTAGAGGCATTATCAAATATAATTTTTGATACCTTAATGGTAGATGGAATTATTACAAATGAATAAAATAGTGACCAAATGGGTTGTTATGTGCCATTTTATTTTAAATTTTCCTCCTTGAGAAATGTATTGATAAAATCAAATATTTATGAATAACTAGATTTGGTGCATGTAATGACATATAATAAGTAATTAAAAAAAAATCATGTGATTTTTTTGATAATAATGGAGTGAATACTCTTATCTCATTCTATTAAAGATGAATTTGAGTAGTTGGTAATAAAAGAGACAATTCCAAGATCTACCTTTAACTTTGACTCAATCCAAAGATTCATAAAGTATAATAATTATTTCTAAAATTTTTAAAGAGACTTCAAAAATATCTAACATATTACAAATAAAATGTTGGATATAAATATTAAATGAGAGATCAACTAATTGCATTCATATGTCCTATATCAAGATAAAATAAAATATTTTTTATTTTTTATTTATGATTATCAAAAAATAATACATTAAACTAAGAAAATTAATGTGTTCAAGGTTGTTTAATAATAAGGAACTAGTCAACAAGCTGAGGAGTTGGGATATTGATTATTTATAGTTTTTAAAAGATTGTTTTTTAGAAAAATCATTTTTGTAGTTTTTAAGTTATGTAATTTTTTAATTTTTTAAATGTCACTTTATAATAGTGTGACATGTTATTTCCTATTTTATCTCTTATTTTATAATTTTATATAATTTTTTCCTTTCATAAATGAAAATTGAATTCTAAATTGAAATTTTTTAATGGGATATTTTTAAATTACACTTCTAGGATAGGTTTGAATCCTTTGGAAGCGATAGAAGGATTAAATTTTGATATTTTTTACTATTAAAAAGGTTTTATGAACTAGTATGGAGGGCCATCAAATCCTATCCCAAGCCAATAAAGGCATCTATATACTATACTCATTTACCATCAATCTAGAATACATATCTTGGATATGTCTTTGTAAAATATTTTGAGAGATATAATTATTGAGGAACCTATTCAACTGATGTCATGAATAAAATATAATAAAAGATCTTTAATAATGACATATTTTGATGTATTTTACATAAATTTATCTAATATTTGTATGCTAGTATTCCTTTTTTGATTGTTAAAATATTTTCATAATTTTATACATGTTATAAAATATATTAGTTGTATGTAATTTAACAAAAAATATACTTTACACTAGATATTTTGTTATGAACATATAACTATTGAGACAATGTGTACATGGATGATCGAGGTAATGTTAATGAGTAAATTATATATATATATATATATATATATATATATATATATATTAATGTAATTTTATATTATTATTTGATTTTTTAGTCAATTGATATTTTGATATTTATGTCAATAATTTATTCAAAACATTTATATACCCAATACAATTAGTGTATAGAGGCAAAACATTCTATGGGGATATCTCTAACTTTGTGATTCTCATCATAAATATGTTTTCCATTTTATGTTTTTTTGGAGCATATAATGTCTTATAGTAAAAATTTATCTTATAATATTATTAATTTGTGATTTAATTAATTTAAACCTAATCATAAATCATATATTTTATTTATCTCAATCCTCCTATACATTTTGTATTTTATATGCAATTTTCTTTTAATTAGCAAAAAAAGGGGATTTGGTTTGTCTATTAATATGGTAGTAATAAAAATAATAAAATCAAGAACTAAAAAATGACTATCAAAACCCAAAGGTGAGATTATAGAAAAAACAATAAATTTTGATAATAGATCTAATATAAAAGTTTCTACATATCAAATTACTAAATCTCCATAGAAGAGTTCTAAACCACCACTATAAGATTATTAGCATGAACTCCATATTCTATTATCATAGTTTCCAAATACTCAAAAGTATTAGAATATTAAAATATCAATGAATCAATATTGATACTAATATATATTACATATAACATACTACCTTGAGATATATTAGCCACAAAATTTTCCTTTAAGAGCTCCCACATTTTATGAAGTCCTTTTCCAATCTTAGTGCTAGTATGATCCACATCTTCATAGATAGTCAAAGTGTTACTAGCCGCAAAAATAATAATTTAAAAATAAATGAGTTAGGAAACATTCAAGTTATCCAAATGAGGAGTGGATTGGCATGGATTATCCCTGACTTGAATCACATTGTCCACTTAAGCATAACCTTTATGATTAGCTAAGAGCTAAGAATGCATTAGATTAATTGACATCCACTTTAAAAAAATTTCATATTTCATGTCATTAACCAAGGTGTTGTGCTAAAATTTCACAACTTATTATATATTTATGTGGATTCCTCTATCCATGATATTTTATACATGTATAATTTTTTTTTAAAGTCATGAACTAGGCAAATAAAATAGTAGTGCACATCATCTAGTGAATACTTTTGAGCCATATTTGCATTCATCTCTTTCATAATGTTAATGGTGGTTTCCTTTATGTTATCTAGTTATTTTTTTGAATCAAAACCTTGTGAATTATTAATCATACTGAATAAGATGTAATTCATAATTACAAAGGCTGAATAATTCTTAGTCATCTAGGAAAAATCTAGATAAGTTTAACACAAAGACAAACTATTGAACATTTATTTTGATGATAACTACCATAGAGAGAATAAGTATAAAGAAGGAAAAAACTGAAAGGAACCAAAATCCCTCAATATTTAAAATGGTATTACCAAAGAGAAGGAAAATATTTGTAAATGAATGTCCCTTAGATAAGTTAAGCCTTGTGAGGTGAAATAAATTTAATTGAAAAATAGAAATTAAATACATAAGAAATAAAGAGGAGAAGGGAATAATTAATTATAGGTGGGTTGTTTTATCACCTATCTATTATTAACAACACACCCCACCTTAAAAAAAATTAAACATGGACCCAATTTTCATTCATAATTTTCATGATCATATCTTATGTATTGCATGTTCAGGTCTAGCTCACATGAAAATGGCTTTAATTTCACAAAAACTATATATATATATATATATATATATATATATATATATATATATATATATATATATATATATATATATATAAGCAAGACTCTATTTTAAATTAAAATTTATAAAAGTTTATTTTTCTCTTTTATATCATGTTGAATTTAGTCTAACATATGTTTCGCATTAACATCTTGGACCTCAACTTCTAAAATTTCAAAATGTGACTATTGAAATATTTAAACGAGTTTTTTAATCAAAATATTTTATAAATCTTTTTATGACTTTTGATGTCAATAGTTAACGGAATGGAATATAATTATGATTATTTGACTAATTAAATAATGTAATTTCTTATTTTATTTTTATTTTTATGTCTAAGTGTACATGCTAGCCTGACACCAACTTCCTTGATTATTATTTTCAAATTCATAAGTTTAGTATTCACCAAATCAAGAGATATTATAATGAATATCTTCATTTGATCACCTATAGATCCTTAAAAAATCATACATGTTCTAATTCTTGGTGTTATCTAGAGAAGTGTATATTGTTCACTTGGCATAATCCTACTTATCTATGACTGACATATTCTTACACAATTTTCAAAGATTCACTACCTTCTAAATGAGTGAGATAACTCCATGTGTCATAATGTCAGTGACCTATATCTTGTAAGACATAAGTGTGAAATCAAAATCCAAAGTTCATATGAAGTAGTGACAACCATACATGTGAAATCATATTAGTAACCTATGACCTAACATAGTATAGTATATAGGTCAGATCCTAGACAAGTGAGATCCATCTATGTGGCACCATTTCAGGAACCTGCAATCTCACACAATAAATTACGTAGTCAAAATTTAATGAATTTAGTGAATTTATATTAATCTATACCAAAATGATAGATTTTAGTCTACACAATGTACAATAAGTAATTCCATACTCTAAGAAAGTGACTCCATGATATCTTTCCAAGTGTCATCATCTTGGGATCTTGTAGCGGAAGAAGTAAAGTAAAAAAAGTAGAGTTTGGAACCCAATAGATAAAGTATATGTAGCCATGTGTCTCAGATTGAATCCACTAATTATAAAATAATGTATCTATCATAAAAAATAAGATCTAAAAGTATGAAAGGGAGATATTCATCATGTTAAGATGACAAGGCACATAGAAGTAGTGAAAATAGGCTACACGATAATAAAAAAATATGTGAAAATTTTGCAATGCAAAATCAAAATTCAAAAGATAAATTAATTAATAGGTAATGAAGTAAAATCTAATGTTTGTAATTAATTCACATGAATTGTCAATTTAATGCATTTAATTCTTAGAGATAACTGATATAAGTGATATATTTATTTTGAAAATCATGATTTTATTGCATTACACTCATGTTATCTTTTTAATTCTATGAATTTGAGTTTCCCTTTGACTAAAAGACTTCAATGTTTTCAAAGAACTCAAAATATTTACACATTTTTAATGGCTTCATCATCTCATAATCCTCCTCCCTCTAAATATTTTATTGTTAGCATGATTGAATTCATGGACATAGTGTTTGATTTAGTAGCATTGGATCACCAATTTAAACATTATTTGGCCATATTAGTAGAGGTGGATGCAATAGAGACTTACAGAGAAATAGATTAGGATGACACTTTGGATATTAAGGTAGTATGCCTATATAATATTATGGTGAAACTAGAGGTAATGCCCTATATTTACTTAATTTAGATTTGTTTTTAAATAGATAAATTTCTAGGAAACTATTGAACTATTGATGTAATAATACTCATATGGCCTACATGGGTAGAAATGCATTTTATAGATAATATAGACTCCATGTTCCTAAAATAACCTATGAGAAAGATATTGTAATTTCATGGTTTCTTGGAAATTCAAACAAATATAAATTTTAGTAACATGTTTCTAACCCAAGAAATATTTTGATCAAAGGCCAAATTTTCTCTATTCCCATAGTCATTTTTAGGCTAAGGATAAGAATTTTCATTGCTTTTCTAATTCAATTTTATGATTTTTTGAGTATTTATTATGTTCATGAGATATGTTTCCCATTATTGGACATCATTTTGAGTTTGAAAAAAATTATATCCCTTGGAGAAATAATGAGTTCCAATTTGATACACCAAATCAGTAACCCAAAAAGCCTCCTAGATGGCAACTTATATATAATGTCATACTTGTTATATGTTATAACTACTAGAATACATCCACCTTATGCATAACATTTGGATCCATCTTCAAAGTATCCCAAAAATAGGGTTTATGATGAATTGAATATCTTTCACATATACAAATTCAGGAGGTAAATTCATAAAATCACATAAACATTTTACCCTATGATGTATGGGGCCATCCATATCTTAAACATGCCTAGATTATTATAGTAAATTAAGATAATCATTGGGAAAATGGATGATTATTGGTATTACCCTACTTTAATTATAATTATTATTAAAGGTACTAAGACACAATCTTTATATCTAGTACATACTATTCTAGAAAAACTAAATGAATAAGAGATTACTACACTATTATATGATAATATGGGCATAAAATTAGGGGTGATAAAAAATAAATTATATATCTAACCCCTCTCATCATTAGTCACATACAATTTACCAGATAGTTGCCTAAACTTTGTGGCTAAAAGTAGAATGCATTATGAATTGAAAATGGAACCATTTAGGAATTGGGAACCCATAAATATAGTCAAACATCACCTTAAGAAATATGAAAAGAAATGTAAAATTTCATATGTGAACCCATGGTATAATCATGATTCTATAATTTTAAATGTGTAAGATGATAATTGTGTTTTAATAAATATGTTCAAGGTTCTCATGTCAATTATAGTAGCTTGAAGGATCCAATATGATCTTACCATTATAAAGGAAGCCAAATATAATAGATAGTGAAGAATGGATGTCAACAATAGTTCATGGGCCTCTTCCTAAACCAAAAGTAGAAATGGGAACATAAAGTATTGATGAATCAAGTGAATATGGGGAGATAGACCCACAAGTCATATCCAATATTTCTAGAGTTCTCATTGCACCTCCAAGTGTTGTTGTTTCTTAAGACCAAACTAACATAAAGGAATTTATAGTTCCCATCATATCAAAAGGAAAACTTATTTTATAGCCTTAAACACATGAACAAAAATACAATAATTAAGTCTTACATTTTTTATTTCATAGGTTCCTATTGTTTGTACTTCTTTGTCTTAGTCTATTAGACACCCCTAATGGTAGTTTATTAGTCTATTAGACACCCTTCTCCACTTTTCATGACTCTATCAATACTCATTTCCATTCCAAATTCACCTTCTCAATTATCATTTATGTATTCAATTACCAATTAACATTCAACTACTTTATTCCCTTTATTTTCCAATCCACCCATTTTATGGCCATCTCCTATTTCTATGAGGCCACCACTAGTGTCATATAAAAGGAATCCTAACACTCCTACCATGTCTTTACATGTTGTAAGAAGAAGACAAGATTTCTAAATGTATACTTCCTAAAGGGGAATCTCTTTATTATGAATCAAAGTAGGAAAGAGAAGAATTAGATCCAATAGAACAACAAGATGAAATTGAGTTAGGAGGAAAATAAATATATGACGAATCAAAATTAGAACAAGAGAAAGCTAACTTAGTTTTAAACAAATTAGTATCAGAAGAAGTAAATAAATAAGAAAAGAATATTGAGTAATTGGTAGTGTCTAGAAAATAAATTATAACCTAGGAACTTACATAATTAACAACATCTCCCTCCTCTCCACCTTAAATTGTAGATAAATAAATAAAGAATGTGGTAGATACCATGAATTCTCTATTCAAGAGAAAAATAGGTAGCTAAGTCCCAAGCAAACCCTAGTCATTTCTCTTTTTGATATAGGAGTTGATGTAATCCTAAATGTGGACTTACTATAAACTTTTAAATGGCATCTAAGGCAGATATTACTCAAGGAATAGTATAAATCTCTATAACAACAACTTTTATTACCACTATAAATATGAGTGATAGCCAACCATATAATGTAAGTACACAAATTATTTATTCTTTGGTGTCTTATACAATTCTGAATACTATAGTTATCATAACAAGATACACCCATTCTTTTAATTATTTCATTTTTTACTCTCTTAGTCCACTTAAGAGGCCTCATGCATTCATAATTCCAGCTTTATAAACCATATCCCAAGACCCATTGAAATTTGTGTTTCCTGATATCAACCAACCTACAAGGAGTTATAGTACTATTAAAACTTTGATTTAGAACCTTATAACTTATAAATACATTCACTAAGCTCACCTAAATCCTCTTAGACCAAATAATTAGGTACATTTTGAATATTAAGTGTTTACTTTCATTTTGAATACACAAGAAACACCTCTTAGGCCATCTACATAATTAGGTATGCCTATTTCTATAGCTACCCAAAATAGATTCTTCCATGGTCTCATTATGTATTATAATAGAAGATACTAAGTATATAAATGAGAAAAATCCATATAAAGTCACTGTATAGATAAATGCCATGTTTTTTCCCCTAAATTGGCTACATCTTCTCCTAATACCTAGTGTACTTCAGCATCAATGCACCCAAAAAGTCAATCCAATCCTTCCAAATATATATTTATAGAAACTATATAGAAAAAATATATAATGAGAATTCCTCCATGGATCTAAGGATTTCAAGAATATGACATATGAAGGAAATATTTAATCATTACTAAGCAGTGAAAGGTGGGATTTCATTTTGATATACAAACTAACACATTCAAAAAGGTTAAGATAAAGACTTTTATAGTATAGGGTGAAAATTATTATTTATAATAAAGAGAATACATGTTATGTTTAATAAATAAGAATAAGGTCCATCCTAAAAATATAGATGAATTTGAGGAATATCTTTTTAGTTTTGTTTATGCAAATGGTGCATTATTTAAGCAACTGTTTAAAAATTATGACCAATCAAACCAAAGGATGAAACAAATAAATGGTATACAATCTCCCTAAGATATTGTAGATAATGTACAAAGAGAATATACAACATTGTACAATATCATTGGTTCAATTAGACATCTAAGAGTTGAGTCACATCTAGAATGGGGAACTATAACCTAGGAATACAATAGAATGAGAGATGTGAATGCCAAGATTAATTTCTTGGGCCAAAATACTAACAATAAATCTTACACATATTAACTTTGATATCATCTCCTATTTTTACATTATCCTAGAACCATGTGATAATTATAATAGATAATTTTTAAGAGTGACAGAATGAAATACATTTCTTGGTGAAATAATTCATGAGAAATGGGTGTTGTCAATTTTGAAGGATATTATCAATGTGTGTGTGTGTGTGTATACACACACACACACACACACACACACACACACACACACACACACACACCATTACGGAATCTAGTCGCAATGCCATTTTTTAGAGTTTACTCTAGGTGGCCTCTGATAGTTTCTAGGAAT